>PVHP010012640.1:0-42545 GCA_004024765.1 Zapus hudsonius
CCCAAAAGTACGGGATCCGGTGCCTATCGCCCTGAATCCCTAGTTCCAAACAAGGGGTCCCCCTCACTGAGTGGAAAATTGGTCGAATTTGAAAGCTGTTGATTGTCTCCCCCAGGCCCAGGCTCTTCCATTACACAAGTGCTCCTTTGTTGGTTCACTGTTCCCTCCCAGTAGGAGGTGTGGTCAGCCTACTCATGGCCACAGATTGTGTTTAGAAGCTTCTGGATTTCTGCTTTGGAGGATTTTGAGTATCCTCAGTGTCTGTCTCCATCACCCTGGCGCAGGTTGTCAGGCTGACCATGGAAGCAGCTGTCTTGCTGATCTAAACACTTCCTCTGTGGTTTCACCTGGGCCTGGGGTTTCATCACCTGTCGGGAAGTCAGGTAGCATTTCTGGTCTTGTTGGCAGTTAGGTTGTTCTTGGTTTTCACTATCTTCTGAAAAAGAAGAGCAGATTCTCCAACAGAGAGTGAGATCAGCGTAGGTTGGACGGGATGCACGTTGCTACTTTGGAGAGATTATGGTGGGTGCATTCTCTCTTTAGGTCTTACTGGAAATGTCCCCTTGATCACACTGGAGGTTTTCTCCAGCCATGCTGGCCCCTTCCAAATAGATCTTACCAGTTACCTTGGTTATGCCAAACTGTGTGACTTGAACTTCCAGAGCCTGGCCCAGACCTGAGCAGTCACAGATCTTTCCCCTCCCTTCCCCATTGGGAGCCATTATGACCACACACTTAGAAAAGACAAGCACTTCTTTCTGGAGAGCAGTGGGAATGACTGGGGGTGAGTATGGAGCCACACAGCTCCAGAGAGGCCTGACAGGGAGGAGCACCATCAACTCACCTAGCCAAAGGTTAAAGGTCAAAGGCTGGGCTTCGTAACCCCTTCACTTTTGAGTTGTGTACATTCTAATTCCCAGAAGTCAGAGCTCATGGGGAAAAACAAAATAGAAGCTTTGGGGGGAAAGAATGGTCAGAGAAAGACCAGAAACTGAAAAAGATACATCAAATATGGCAGACAACTTTGATTTTCAACAATAAAAATGCAAAAAGGAGCAGAGGTTTATGTTGGCTCAGTTTCAGACCACTCTTAGTAGGGTCTCACTCTACCCCAGGCTGACCTGGAATTCACTATGTAGTCTCAGGGTGGCCTTGAACTCACGGTGATCCTCCTACCTCTGCCTCCCAGTGCTGGGATTAAAGGCATGCGCCACCAGGCCCGGATTCAGACACACTCTTGATCCTGTTGCTTGACCTGTGGTGGGTGTGTGTGTGTGGGAGGAGGCCCCCCACCTCAGGGTAGCAGGGAAGCAAAGGGAAAGACAGGAAAGGGCTAGAGCCCCCCCCCCCAGGTGTCCCCTTCAAGGGCATGCCACCAGGCCCCACTGCTTCCCAAAAATCCTCAACACATGGGACTTGGGAGATATTCCAGATCTAAAGGATACTTTCAGAGAAAGCAAAAATAATCCTTTAAACTATGACTTGGTGATCTGGAGGTTGGGGGTCTTTCCCCTAGTTCTTCACCCTTCACCAGGACCCTGCAGCAGAGTGTACCTGGGCTGGTTGGGACGAGGTCTGGGTGCTACTGTCCCAGCAGAGGGTCTCAGTCATTGGCTTCCACCATAGGGGAGGAATCTGCTTCCATAATTGTGTTTCTGCTGTTGTCCACCTGGGCCAGCTTGCCCATGGGCTTTCTTCATTTGACAACCAACCAACCACCTTCAAGGATCAACTCCATGGTGGGTAGACTAGAACATTCTAAACCGGGCGTGGTGGTGCCCGCCTTTAATCCCAGCACTGGGGAGGCAGAGGTAGGAGGATCTCTGTGAGTTCAAGGCCACCCTGAGACTACATAGAGAATTCCAGGTCAGCCTGGGCTATGTGAGACCCTACCTCGAAAAACCAAAAATAAAATAAAAAAATATATATAGAGAGAGAGAGCATTTTAACCCTGAGGTTTCCACAGGGAACTTGGAATAAAAGCATCCATAATGAACCTTTGTTGAGTGACACACACACACACACACATATATATACATATACTATCTTCTGCGGACTGAACAACTGTGCACCTCTCAGAATTCAGAATTCTATGTCGAAATGCTAATCCCCAGGGTGACAGTGTTTGGAGATGGGGTCTTCGCAGGAGAATGCGGTCACAGGACAGAGCCCTCTGAATAGGATGAGTGTCCTTATGAAATGACATTGGGAGGTTCTCTCTCTGTCTCTCTGTCTCTGTCTCTGTCTCTGTCTCTGTCTCTGTCTCTGTCTCTGTCTCTGTCTCTCTCTCTCTCTCTCTCTCGTCAGGATAAAGCAAGAAGGAAGCTAGCTACCTGCAAACCAGGAAGAGGACTTTCACCACCACCAAGCTGTACACTTCTCACCTTTCAGAGCTGAGAAACACATTTTTCTATTTTTTAATTAAAATATTTTATTTATTTATGAGAGAGAGAGAGAGAGAGAGAGAGAGAGAGAGAGAGAGAGAATGAGCACACCAGGATCTCAAATCACTGCAAACAAACTCCAGCTGCATGCACCACCTTGTGCATCTGGCTTATGTGGGTACTGGGGAATTGAACCGGGGTCCTTAGGCTCTGCAGGCAAGTGCCTTAACCGCTGAGCTATCTCTCCGGCCCATTTTTGCTACTTAAGCCACCCAGTCTAGATTATTTTTGTTATAACAGCTATTGCATTTATCTCCTTGTTTTGGGGACAAAACCCTTGACCCAAAGCAGCCAATAGGAGAAGCTCTTTTGCTTTGGCTTACAGTCTTGAGGAGAAGCTCCATGATGACAGGGAAGCATGGCATGAGCAGAGGCTGGACATCACCTCTGCCACAGCAGGTGGACAGCAGCAGCAGGAGAGTGAGCTGAGCTCTGGCAAGGGGTAGCTGGCTACGACACCCCTAAAGTCCCCAGAACACACCTCCTCCAGCAAGGCTCCACCTCCAGAATTGCCATCAACAGGGGACATGAGATTCAAACCACCACAGCAGCTTGAAGTGATTAAGACAATATTTTCACAGATAATTTAGAAGCAGTTTCTATATTAAAAGATGCATAGAGGGCTGAAGAGATGGCTTAGCGGTTAAGGCATTTGTCTGCAATGCAGAAGGACCTGAGTTCCATTCCCCAGTGCCCATATACAGCCAGATGCACAAGAGGGCGTATGTGCCTGAGTGCATTTGCAGTGGATGGAGGCCCTGGTGTGCCCATTCTCTCTCTCTCTCTCTCTCTCTCTCTCTCTCTCTCTCTCTCTCAAATAAATAAAAAAGAATAAAAAAGAAAATGAATAAATAAAATATTAAAAAAGATGCATAGAATGGAAAGATATATCCTGTACAGATAAAATAGATGTAAAATAAAAGTGAGAAAATCATGCAGTTCATGATCCATAACCATTTTCTGCCACTGTTTTCTTATCTTTAAAAAATATTTATTTATGTGCAAGCAGAGAGAGACAGACATGGAGAAAGAGACAGAATGGGCACAAATGAACTCCAGATGTGTGTGCCACCTGGTGCATCTGGGTTTGCATGTGTACTGGGGAATTGAACTCAGGTTGTTAGGTTTTATAGGTGAGTGCCTTAACTGCTGAGCCATCTCTCCAGCCCTAGTTTTTGTCTTTAAAATAGGAATAATTGCTGGGCGTGGTGACACACATCTTTAATCCCAGCCCGATGGAGGCAGAGGTAGGAGGATCTCTGTGAGTTTGAGGCCACTCTGAGACGACATAGCGAATTCCAGGTCAGCCTGGGCTGGAGTGAGAACCTACTTGGAAAGACCAAAAAAATAGGATTAAAAGGGCTGGAGAGATGGCTCAGTGGTTAAGCTGCTTGCCTGCAAAGCCTCATGACCTGGTTCACTTCCCCAGTGCCCACGTGAAGCCAGATGCACACAGTGGCTCATGCATCTGGAGTTTGTTTGCAGCGCTGGAGGCCCTGGTGCGCCCAGTCTATGTCTCTCTCTGCTTGAAAATAGATGAAGATATAAAAAATCATTAAAAAATAGTAATAACCATCTCTGTCACAGGACCTGAAGGGGGCAGCGGAGGACACAGTGCCGAGCCTTGGGAGCAGCATTACCTCATGAAGCCTCTTCCTTTCTCCTTCTTCTCTCTAGAAAGTTCTATTTTAGTCAATATTTATCAAAGACCTGCTAGATAGCATTGAATGAGGTGTTTGGGATAAAAATATGAATATCCAAGACATGGGTCCTACCTACCCCCTTCCACGACTCACCTCTGCAAATCGAAAGCCTGATAGGCATTACTGGAATTGGCCAGGATCGAAGGTCAGGCGGGGCTGGTTGGGAATCTCAGTTCACGTATGTCTCTGAGCCTCAGTTCCTCCTGTGAAATACGATTCGTCACGACAGCCTTGGGGCTCGTCCCTCTAGTTCCAGGCACCCAGGAGGTTGTCCCAGGAGCCCAGAAGTTCAAGCCCAGCATGACCAACATAGCACACCTTGACTCCAAAAATGAAATGTTCTCTTTAAGCGATATTGTGAAGATGTGTGTGTGTGTGTGTGTATGTGTGTGTGTGTGTGTGTGTGTGTGTGTGTGTGTGTGTATTGAGTTCAGGGCTTCACACATGTTAGGCAAGCAGTCTACCATGAACTATGTCCCCAGCCCTTTAAGTTTTGTCTTTTTTCTTGGTTTGTCAAGGTAAGGTCTCACTCTAGCCCAGGCTGACCTAGAATTCACTATGTAGTCTGGGATGGCCTTGAACTCACAGAGATCCTCCTAGCTCTGCCTTGAGTGCTGAGGTCAAAGGCTTGTACCACTAAGTCTGGCTCCTCTAAGTTTTTTGAGATAGGCTCTCATTTCTTTGCCCAGGTTAGCCTTGAACTGGCCCTTGTAGCCCAGGCTGGTCATGAAACTTCACTTCTTCGGCCTCGGCTTCCCCGAGTTTGGAAATGAGTGCTGGAGACACAGAGTAACAGCATTTATTGGCATTTACTCTAGGCCAGGCTCTCTTCCTAAACCAACTCACTTCGAGCTCACAGCAGTCCTGTGACAGAAGCGCTCTGCCTCCTCACCTCTGCTTTATAGGGAGGTTAACTCAAGGCCAGGCCAGCAGGCCATTGGCAGCAGAGCTGAGGCCTGGCTGCAAAGCCTGTAGCCTCAGTCGCCAGGCCCGGCAGTTTCTCAGTTTTGGCTAAGAGTCACCGTGAGCCTTTGGCACAAGCTGGGAGGTTTTGACTCAGTAGGTCTGAGGCGAGACCTAGGAATGTGGCTTTTAGGAACGCGTGCGTATTGGTGGCTGTCATCACCAGTGGGAGCGAGGTGGATGGACTTTCTAGAAGTGGGTCTTTGAAGGATGTGGTAGAGTTTTCTAGGCAAAATGCAGATAAAAGCGATCCAGGCAGGGCTGGAGAGATGGCTCAGTGGTTAAGGCACTTGCCTGCCAGGCCTAATGACCAAACTACCTGGGTTCAATTCCCCAGTACCCACATAAAGCCCGATGCATCTGGAATCCGTTTGCAGCGGCTGGAGATCCTGGCACACCCATTCTCTCTGTCTCTCTTCTGTCTCTCTAAATAAATAAAAATAGAAAGAAAAAAAGTGATCCAGGCAGATGCATAGCTTTAGTCTTAAAAGCAGGGGGTGGAATGCTCTCAGGGTGGGGTTGGGCCGAGGAGAGGAAGAAAGAGGAGCCCAGGCCTCCATGATGCTCTGGATGGAGAGACTGCCTCCTCCTATCCCAGCCGTGGCCTGGAAGGAGAATTCACACCGGAGCACAGGGAGGCAAGCAAGGAATCAAGGTTGTTTTAGCAGGTGAGCAAGCAGGAGCCGAAAATAAGTGCTCCTCCCACCCACCACTGGAGGGCAGACCCAGCCAAGGGCCAAAGCAACGGGATGGTTCTAGTTCTGGACTTGGAATTCTTTTTCTTCTTATTCTTATTCTTCTTATTATTATTTTGGTTTTTCGAGGTAGGGGCTCGCTCTAGCCAAGGCTGACCTGGAATTCACTAAGTAGTCTCAGGTTGGCCTCGAACTCACAGTGATCCTCCTACCTCTGCCTCCCGAGTGCTGGGATTAAAGGCATGCGCCACCACTCCCGGCTGCTTTATTTTTTAGTTTTTGAGAGAGAGAATGGGTACACCAGGGCCTCCTGCCACTGCAAATGAGCTCCAGATGCATGGGCCATTTGGGGCATCTGGCTTTATGTGGGTCCTGGGGAATCAAACCTGGGTTGTTAGCCTTAGTAAGCAAGGGCCTTAACCACTGAGTCACCCTGTTTTGTGAGATAGGATCTCGCTCTAGCCCAGGCTGACCTGGAACTCACTCTGTAGTCCCAGGATGGTCTCGAACTCACAGTGATCCTCCTACCTCTGCCTCCTGAGTGCTGGAATTAAAGGTGTGTGCCACCATGTGCTCAGCCCAATCCTGCCTTTTTAATCTCAACATGCGTTTTATTTATTTATTTATAATATTTATTTATTTTGGGTTTTTCAAGGTAGGGTTTTGCCCAGGCTGACCTGGAATTCACCAGGTTGTCTAAGGGTGGCCTGGAACTCATGGCGATCCTCCCACCTCTGCCTCCCGAATGGTAACAGTGGGGCAGGCTTCGAACCCATCTGAGAACTCTGGATTGAGTTCTCAGAGGACAGCCACTGAGGCATTCTATGAGAAGGTAGGGCAAACCGGGGCTCTGTGGGCATTTGCTACCTTCCAAGAATTTTGGCACACACAGAGGAAGATCATGATTTATAATTAATTTAGTCGGGAACATCTCAGCGCTCCATTGAGCTATCTCATAGATTGCTGAAAACTGGATGGGCTGTGAATTAGCTCTCATCCCACAGGTTTTCCTTATTTGGGGAGAAACAGGGAAAAAAGCACTGTCGTAGCCCACAAGAGAGAGGGAGACGTGGTCTCTGTGCTGGTGGCAGCATGTGCCAGCGGGGCCTGCAGGTGGGGCCTGAGCCCCTGCCCAGGGTGCCAGCCCGGGATCCCATGGTGGGGGCTGCTGCCCCCAACCATGGTGCCTCCCTTTTAATGTTCTTTGAGAAGTGCAGATCTCTAGGAATTTTGATGAAATATTTGCCAGACCTAATGACTTATTTTTTCGAGGTAGGGTCTCGCTCTAGCCCAGGCTGACCTGGAATTCACTATGTCGTCTCAGGGTGGCCTTGGACTCAGTGATCCTCCTACCTTTGCCTCCCGAGTGCTGGGATTAAAGGCGTGTGCCATCACGCTCCGCTAAAATTTATTTTTTGTATGTTTATATTTTGCTAATTATTTCTGCTCTTGTCTCTATTTGTCCATTTCCATTTCATACATCTCCCCCCTTCACTCTTGCTCTTTTGAGCTCTTTTGCTCATAAAGCCCAGGCTGGCCTTGAATTCAATATATGGTGGAGGATGACCTTGAACTTCTGATCCTCCGGACTCTCCCTCTCCAGTGCTGGGACTTCAGGCGTGCCACCATGCCTGACTTACGCAGTGCCAGGAACTGAACCCAGAACTTCATGCGTCCTAAGCAAGCATTCTGTCAACTGAGCTACACTCCCAGCTTGTTTTACGTTTTACCCATGCTGGCCTTGAACTTACTCTGTTTCCCAGACTGTCTTGAAACCTGCCTCAGCCTACTGGGTGCTGGGATTATAGGCATGAGCCATCATGCTCTGCTCCATAACTACTATAAAATATATTTTTTTAGAAGTAGGTTTCCACATGGCTTATTCTAAACCTCTTGACTTTTTAAAAAATATTTTATTTTATTTATTTTCAAGCAGAGAAATACAGAGAGAGAGAGAGAGAGAGAGAGAGAGAGAGAGAGAGAGAGAACCAGGGCCAACACCTTGTGGGCCTGACATATGTGGGTACTGGGGAATTGAACCTGGGGTCTTAGGCACTGGAGGCAAGTGCCTTAACCGCTGAGCCATCTCTCCAGCCCTACTTTAAAATATTTTATTTGTTTATTTATTTATTTGCACACAGAGAGAGAGAGAGAGAGGGAAAATGGACAGGCCAGGACCTCCAGCCACTGCAGACAAACTTCAGACACATGCACCACTTTGTGCATCTGGAAGCGTGGGTACTGGGGAATCGAACCTCAATCATTAGGCTTTGCAGGCAAGCGCCTTAACTGCTGAGCCATCTCTCCAGCCCCTCATAACTACTTTATTTGGAATTACTATTTTAATCTTTCAAATTTCAAAAGTAGTTTTCAACTCATTTTGAAATGTAGTACCTTTCACTGGTGATTTGTTTTACATATTCCAAATATGTACAGTGGGGCTGGAAAGATGGTTGCAAAGCCTAGTGACTGGGATTCTATTCTCCAGTACCCACACAAAGCCAGATGCACAAAGTGGTGAATGGAGCTTGTTTGCAGCAGCTGGAGGCCCTGGAGCACCCATTCTCTCTGTCCCTCTTCTTTCTCTCTCTACTTGCAAGTAAATAAAAAAAATTAAAAATTATATATCATGATTTAAAATTTTTAAAAATTTATTTATTTATTTGAGAGAAAGTAAGAGAGAGAAAGAGGCAGAAACACAGAGAGAATGGGTGCACTGGGGCCTCCCGTCACTGCAAATGAACTCCAGACACATGCACCACCTTGTGCATCTGGCATTACGTGGGTACTGGGGAATTGAACTTGGGTCCTTCTGGTTTGCAGGCAAATGCCATAACCACTAAGCAATCTCTCCAGCCCCAGTGATTTATTTTTTCATTCTTGAATTGTTTGTGTTTCTTAATTTCCAAACGTATTTTTTAATATTTCAAATTTTTATTTATTTATAAGCAGAGACAGAAGCGAGAGAGATGGATAGTAGCTGATAATGGGGAGGGGTGGCCCTAGAAGAGTACTTTTAGGCATAACAATGTTTTTATCTCTTGATCTGGGTGGTGTTTTCATGAGTTGTTTGCTTTATGAAAATTAAATGAGATGAACACTTATTAAAAAAAAAAAGAATGGGAATACCAGGGTCTCCAGCCAGTGCAAACAAACTCCAGATGCATGCACCACTTTGTACATCTGGCTTTACGTGGGTCCTGGGGAATGGAACCCGGGGCTATTAGGCTTTGCAGGCAAGCACCTTAACTGCTGAGCCATCTCTCTAGCCCCAAAGGTATTTTTAAAAATAATTTTATTTATTTGCAAGCAGAAAGAGATAGAAGAGAGACAGAAAGAATGGGCATCCTAGGGTCTCCAGTCAGAGCTCCACAAATATCCAACCAGAAGCAGCTTATAAGAGGCAAGGGTTTATTTGGGCTTCCAGACTGGAGGGGAAACTCCATGACGGCAGGGAAAACAGCATGAGCAGAGGGTGGACATCACCTCTTGGCCAACATCAGGTGGACCACAGGGCAGGAGCGTGTGCCAAGCACTGGCAAGGGGAAGCTGGCTAGAACCCCATAAGCCCACCCCAGCAACACACCTCCATCAAGGCTCCAATTCCTCAACTGCCGTCAGCTGGGGATGGAGCATTCAGAGCACATAAGTTATGGGGACCCCTGAATCAGACCACCAGAGCTCGTTTTCTTGGATTCTGTTTTTGGTTTTCTTTTGTGGCCCTTTAAACTATTTCAATTCTATTGTTAATTATTCTATAGTTTAAGCAACCAATGTCTCAAGTTATCAATGTTTACCTTCCAAACAATTCTACTATGGTTTGAATGTGTCTCACACAAAGCAGATGTTGTGGATTCAGGGAGATGATTCAGTGGTTAAAGGTGCTTGCTGACAAAGCCTGTTTTCTCGGGTTCGATTCCCCAGTCGCCACATAAAGCTGAATGCACAAAGTGGCCCGTACATCTGGAGTTCATTTGCGGTGGCAAGAAGCCCAGGCATGCCCATACTCTCGTTCTCAGAAATAATTTTAAAAAAATTTTTTAAAGACCAGGGCTGAAGAAGATGGGTCAGCGGTTGAAGTGCTTGGCTGCAAAGCCTAACGACCTGAGTTCGATCCCCCAGTGCCCATGTAAAGCCAGATGCACAAGGTGGCACATGCATCTGGAGTTCACTGGCAATGGCTGGAGGCCCTGGAGCATCCATTCTCTCTCTCTCAAATAAATAAGCAAATAAATAAATAAAATATTTTAATAAAAAAAAAGGAAAAATAACACCTTAAAGAAAAAGCAGGTGTTGTAACTCCCAGAACAAGATTGTGTTAGGAGACGGGTGGATGGGAAGGTGCTGAGGTCACGAGGCCTTGGCTGCCATCCGTCTGCCTTCACCACCGGTCCCTGCCACATGCCCAACTCTTGATTTTAGACTCCCCAGCCTCCAGACTCTCTGGGCCAATAAATCTCTGTGGCTCACTGCTCTCTTACAGCAGCACAAACTGACTGGGGCGCACGCCAAGAGCTCAGACCTGCCCCTCTCCTGACTGGCAGGTTGTCCCTGAGTTAGTCTTTTCCTTTTTTATTGATTTATTTTTTGAGGTAGGGTTTTTCCTCTAGCCCAGGCTGACCTGGAATTCATTCTGTAGTCCCATAGTCCCAGGCTGGCCTCGAACTCACAGCGGTTCTCCTACCTCTGCCTCCTGAGTGCTGGGATTAAAGGTGTGTGCCACCATCCCCAGCTCAGATCCCTTTTAATGGAGGTTTCATCATGTCCATGATGCTGTGTTAACTGTCTCCAGCCCCCCTTCTCTTCTCAGAGGTGGGCTGGGGCTTCAGGCTAGTCCTCAAGGCTTGGTCTTGCTGATGACCAGACCCCATCCTGAAGTATCCAGGTACCTAGCAAGAATCACTTTATGAGATCTTAAGGTACTCAGCACCCAGAGATTGTCAGGGAAGTTTAGGGCTCCTGGGTCAGGAAAGAATAGGGATTTAGGAACTCTTTGGGGAAGCAGGGTGTTGTAGACAGCTTTATATTGCTGGGAGGAACATCCAATCAAACACAGTTTTATGGGAGGAAGGGATTTAGTTCAAGCTTACAGATCCAGGGGAGTTCCATTGATGGTGGAAGAAGCTGGCTCCATACATCCAAGCAGAGAGAGAAACCACCAGCAGCCAGCAACACCAACAAGCTGGACCCCCAGAGCTCAGACCTCTCTGTATAGCTTTGGGTTGGAAATCAGATCCGCCTTTAATAAAACACCTGAGTCTATGGGGGACATACATTCAAACTACCACAGAGACAAGACCCCAACAGAAGGTGGGGACCTCCTTCCTTGGCCTCTGCTGGCTTGGGCTTCACTCTAATATTGCACATGGTAGCCTTCCATCAGCCGCCACTCCCCTCATGAAACAACGATTCCTTACCAGGTTCTTACATATCTTCCTGGGCCACAGGGACTTTTCTGGAAGCTGTAGGCCAAACCCTGGGTCTGGGATGCTGTGGCTCCTGTTGGCTGGACTTAGGTCACGTGTACATCACTTGGCTAGGTGATGAGGCACTCTAATGGCCTTAGCCTGCCATGACCAGGGACAGTATGGGGTGGAGGAGGGGTTGGTGATGTGCTGGTGGGTGTCCAGAGCATTGGGAGATGGATACCGTGGAGACAATAAATAAATGGTCACTATAGTTTCTCACAGACAACTGGAGACACGTGGGGGAATATTTTCTTTTTTTTAATCTTTAAATAAAGATTTTGAGAGAGAAAGAGGCCGACAGAGAAAAAGAGAATGGGTGTGTCAGGGCCTCCAGCCACTGCAAACGAACTCCAGACACATGTGCCACCTTGTGCATCTGGCTTTGCGTGGGTCCTGAGGAATCGAACTCAGATCCTTCTGCTTTGAAGGCAAACTCTTTAACCACTAAGCCATCTCCCCAGCCTGGGAATATTTTCTTATTTGTACTGAAACCAAAACCAGGGTGTGTGTGTGGGGGGGATGCACTTAAATTGTGAGTCAAGTCAACAATGCTTTATTAATTAGAAAATTTTCTCTGAGAAATCCTAAGGGTAAATTTGCTCCGACTCCTAAATTCCCAAGATCAGGCTGAGCTAGGGATCTACCTTCTTGTTCCAAGAGGTGGGAGGTGAGGAGCACGTTCGGTGAAAGGGTGCTTGAGTCATGCCTTGCAAGTTGGTGCCAACGGCCTGACATTTCCCTGGCTGAGTGACTGGGGTGTGGGTGCTCCGTGGATCTCAGCATTCTTGCTTGAGAGACGCTTGATGGCTTTCAAGCGATACCCCGGTGTTGCAAAGTGGGAGGCAGAACAGATTTGGAAAGCAGCTTTGCTTAGGTCAAGAGGAAATTGCCCACAGGCAGTGGTAACGAGTGTGCTTTTAAATGGTTTTCACCTTTGGTTTTCCAAGGGATAGAATTGCATTTTCAGAGATGCTATTAAGTGTAACTTGTCCTTGGGGAAAAAAATAAATAAAGCCTAAATTTCAAATTCGAGCTGAAAGATGATCCAGTTCATTGTGGCTAATCTTCCCATTCAATTTGCAAATGTGACCGCAGTAAAGATCAGTGACTTTGAGCACCAGCAGCGTAATCCACAGTAATGCTGGGTGTACAATTATATCACGTTAATAATCTCATTTGATCTTTTCTAACCAGTGAAAGTTCTTGCAGCTTTATGAGTATTAGTCTCAACTCTTTCACCAAAGGCGGATAAATGAAAATGATCAACACCTTTGAATATAAAATCCACCATGTATTCATGTAAGCTGGCACACTAGGCGTACTAGCTCTCGGGAGAGACTGATAATGTGGTGAGTGTGTGACACACTCAAACGTGTGTGTTGGGAAACAGCCTCTTTCTTCTTCTTCTTCTTCTTCATTATTATTATTATTATTATCATTATTTATTTTTCAAGGTAGGGTCTCACTCTAGTCCAGGCTAACCTGGAATTCACTCTGTAGTCTCAGGGTGGCCTTGAACTCACAGCAATCCTCCTACCTCTGCCTCCCGAGTGCTGGGATTAAACTGAGTTTGTTTTCTGAGTCACTCCAATGCTCCTTTCCTTGGATTTAAACCAGTCCTCCTACCTTGGATTGCTCTATTCCTGTAGATCTGCAGAGGGCGATCTTACCCAGTGTCCTCTGGATTCTGAGTTGGGCAGAATTGTCTGTTTTGAAGAACTGGGCCTACCTTTGCATTCTTTTGCTCTGTTTTGTTCAGCATTCAGTTCTACATAATGTACTAATGGCTCCAACTTTTCTGTAATATCGAAAGTCGAATTTTATTTAACGGGTGATTGTGGTTCTAAAAAGATAAATGAGTGTAACAGAGAGCTCCACGATTTCCGTTAGGTTTAGAGGTATTGCTGCGGGCTAGCAAAGACAATGTATTATTTTTCACTTTTTTGTGTGTTTAATGAAAAATGTCAGTATGGCCCTCCTCCAATCCTCACCCAGAGCTAAGGCCAAAGAAAGACATTATGTCCAGACAGGCCGTGCGAGCAGAAGGCTGCAGAGCAGAGACGAAAGGGTAATAACCTAGCCACAGCGCCCAGGCACGTAGCACCTGAATGCAAATGAGGGCATGTTTATGGGTCTGGGATTGCAATGAAATGAGGACAAGAAGAAAAGGAATCAAGCATCTCTGGAAGAGTCTTGTCCCCTCCATTTCTCCCCTCTTCCCCCTCTCTTCTGTCCCCTCCCCTCCAGGAGAGCAGACATCCCAGGTAGCAGTGGTCCAGTCTGGGCAATGGTAGGTTCCCCCTACCATAGATCAACACTGGGACCAGCCAAGCGGTTTCTTGCATCTCTGTAGAAAAATACCCACGTGTCACCCCAGTTCTCTTGTTCCAGGGGCTAAGGAGATGGGGTTGTGTGTTTTCCAAAGCTTCTAAGGCTGGGGGGGGGTCTACTATGAAGCAAAGTCTGCACATCCTTGCTCAGAGTGATAGATGGGTTCACTGCCTGGTGCTTTATTTGAACCTGGCTGTTGGGGTCACCTTCGTCTTCATTCATGTGGCTAGAAGTTCCCAAGGATGGAGGGCCCCTTCTTACTTGAGGGGCAGGTCAGCAAAATTGGGTCATGTGTGAAATCCTTGCATACCACCTTGTGTTGGCAAAAGGTCAGTATCCTCGTCCATACTGCTGTCACCACCAGAGCAGATCTGGGCTGGAGAGATGGCTCAGCAGTGTAGACGCTCGCCTGCAAAGCCCAATGATCTAGATTTGATTCCTCAGTACCCACATAAAGCCAGATGCACAAAGTGGTGCATGCATCTGGAGTCTGTTTGCAGTGGTCAAAGGCCCTGGCATGCCCATTCTTTCTGTCTCTCTTATCTCACTCTCTCTCTCTGCTTGCAACTAAATTAAAAAAAAAAAACCAACCAGCTCTTGGGCTGAGAGATGGCTTATCGGTTAAGGTGTTTGCCTGCAAAGCAGAAGGACCTGAGTTCGATTCCCCAGGGCCCATGTAAAGCCAGATGCACAAGGTGGGGCATGTGTCTGGAGTTCATTTGCAGTGGCTGCAGGCCCTGGTGCACCCATTCTTTCTTTCTCTCTCTCTCAAATAAACAAAATAGTTTTTAAATAATCAGCTCCTTCCAGGAGTCTTTTATCTAAATTAATATTTCCTCCATTAAAAGCTGACTGTGGTGGTTTACACCATAATCCTAACACTCTGGAGGCTGTGGCAGGAAGGCCTTGAGTTTGGGAGATCTTGCTTCCAAAAAACCGAAACCCTAACACACTAAATGAACAAAAATTTCATAATTAGGGATGTAGGGAAGGATGTAGGGAAGGAAGGAGAGTAAGCATTTCTGGGTTTTGGTGTCAGTTTGGGTCCTCTTGGTTTTATTTTAAAATGCTTTCATGTCAAACTAGCAAACACCAGAATGTATAAATGCCATTTGCTCCAATTTCCAGTCATGAGGAGCCCCTTCAAAGTCCCACCCCACCCTTTGCTCCAAGAAGAAAATGCAGTCTCTCCGCTCACATGCTTTGGCAGGAACCAGGAATCCACCTCTTCCTACTGGGGTGGCCCACAGCAGAGTTCCTCAGGTTCGCACCCCTGTGCGCATGCTCAGATTAACTCCTGCCCTCACCCAGTCATCTGCTGTCCAATTTTCTCTTTGAAATAATGGGAATACTATTATACTATTCGCCATGCTCTCTTTACAGGGTGACATTTGAAGCCCTCAGATGAGAAGTGTCCCTGCTTGTAGGTGTAAATCATTCTGATTTAGTAACCACTGAGTTGCGAAATACTCATTCATTGGAAGTCTTTGGAAGAGAGCTTTAAGAAATGAGCAATCTGGGGCTGGAGAGATGGCTCAATGGTTTAGGTGCTTGTTTGCAAAGCCTGATGACCCCAGTTCGATTCCCCAGTACCCACGTAAAGCCAGATGCAAAAAAGGGGTGCATAAACTGGGCGTGGTGGCGCACGCCTTTAAGCCCAGCACTGGGGAGGCAGAGGTAGGAGGATCACCATGAGTTCAAGGCCACCCTGAGACTACATAGTGAATTCCAGGTCAGCCTGGGCTACAGAGAGACCCTACCCCCAAAAAAAATTGGGGGGGGGGGAAGCAGGTTGCTAGGTGTGGTGGCACACTCCTTTAGTCCCAGCACTTGGGAGGCAGAGGTAGGAGGAGTCCTGTTAGTTTGAGACCAGCCTGGGCTAGAGTGAGACCCTACCTCAAAGAAACAAACAAACAAACAAAAGGGGGGCGCACATGTGTCTGGAATTCATTTGCAGCAGTTGGAGAGGCTCTGGTGTGCTCTCTCTCTCTCTCTCTGTCTCTCTCTCTGTCTCTCATCTGTCTTTCTCTGCTTGCAAATAATAAATTAAAAAACTTATTGGGACTGGAGAGATTGCCTGCAATGCCTAATGATCCGGGTTCAATTCCCCAGTCCTCATGCAAAGTCAGATACACAAAGTGGCGCATGCATCTGGAGTTTATTTGCAGTGGCCGGAGGCCCTGGTGCATCCATTTTCTCTGTCTCTCTTCTATCTCTCTCTGCTTGCAAATAAATAAATAAATAAATAAATAAATAAATAAATAAATAAATAAATAAATAAATAAATAAATAAAAATATTATCCTAGCTCTACTGCTAGATGGCAGGTTTTACCCCCTCTTGCCTCCCATGTGGTGGAAGCTCTCTGGACTTCTCTTTTTTTATATTATCCATAATTAGATACACTTAATAAGGGAATAATGTGTTGATGTCTCAAATTCTTCTTTTAATTGATCTAAACCTCAAAATATGAAGTTAGATATATTTTTAAGAAAGAATTATTTATTTATGAATTTATTTGAGAGAGAGAGAGAGAGAGAGAGAGAGAGAGAGAGAGAGAGAGAGAGAGAGAGAGAATGGGTGTGCCAGAGCCTCCTGCCACTGTAAATGAACTCCAGACACACATGAACCATACGTGTGCATTTGGCTTTACGTGGGTACTGACTGTGGAATTGAACCCCGGGCCATCAGGCTTTGCAACAAGTGCCTTTAACCACAAAACTATCTCTCCAGCCCTAGACACAGGTTTTGAAAGTGTTTCTTTTCAGGTCTATTAAAGTCTAGAAAAAGTCCCAAATAATAGATTCTCTGCCTACAAGCACCTAAGTCATAGTGTTATTCTCATTATTTTATGATTTTCCATGGAAAGCTCAGAAATTTTTATGAGCAGAAAAGGGAGAGTTCAGGGGGTGTCACCTTGGGGAATTTTATTTCCATCTCCCGGGTCTTCTGGGTGATTCTACACGTGTGCCTGCACCCCGAGCTGGCTGGAGACCTTTCTCCCCTTGACATGTGGGCGTGTCTCTTCCAGTTCCCACTGCGCATGTGTGCTCATCTATGACCACAAATAGAGTTTCAAGACGGCTCCCCTTCATTCTCATAACTGACTCTACAGGAACCCTCTTGGCTGTCGCCGGGGTTTGGCTCAGGCTGTTAGACAGCTTGAATTGGTTTGAAGAAATCCACAATGAATCCTTGAACTTGTAAGCAGGGCCATGGAAACCTGGCTACTCTCCCTGGAGCTTTGGGTTCCCAGAGTCCTAGCTGTCACACCATTGAAAGAGGAGAGCTGGGGCTAGGACGGGGACAGGAAGATTTGTGGGCTGACTGCATGAGGTAGAAAGGCGGGATCCATAGAGCTCAGGTGATTTTGGGGGGGTTGGGGGGAGGAGGCGGAATTGGGGAGGAAGTCTTCTAGTCTCTCAAAACATAGGTTCCCCCTGGTTTAGGGAAAGAGCCTCCCACCCGCTTCTGCAATGTGCACCACCGCATCCGACCTGCATCTGCAGTGGACCCAGCCCTGTCCCCTGCCGTAGAAATGCCTCCTCTTGGCAAGGGACACAAATGGCAATGCCAGCCAAACCATGGGAGCCGGGGAAGATGAGGCCCTCGTGATCCTGAGGTGGGAAAAAACCGGGCACTCATCTGAACACAATTTTGCAGTTGCCTTACAGAAACCAATTCTCGTGACAATCACAACATCACTTTACCCGTTCTTATTTGTGTGTTTCCGTCAAGGCAAAACAATGTCACTGAAAGAAAAAGGTTTCCCCAATGAAAAATTAGCTTCTTTTGTGACCTGAGAAAGTTTACCACAACTCCATCAAAACCTTCAGGCACTTGGATTTTTTGTTTTTCTTGTTGTCTTTAATATCCTTTACCTTTTTAATAAAAAGTAAAAAAAAAAAAAAACCCAAAAGATACATTCATGTCCTGGATAAAACCTTTCTATGTAAAGATCTTACTGAACAAATAAACATAGAACCAGACAAGAAATGGAGGTGAGAATAGCAATATGATATATTATGAAGCATTTATATAGGTATGTATATAGTATATATGTGTGTGCAGATATACATGTGTGCACCTATGTATGTATAAATATGTCAATATTTGCCTACATACACATCACACACATACATATTTATACTGACCTCTTTAGATTGAAGTCCAAGGCACTTTTTACAATGAACAGGTTAAAGCCATTAATTTAGGACGTAACTGTTTCTGGGTATATATCAGCCTATGGTGCCAGGCCCAATATTCACCTCTTTCCTTGCCCACTTTGCTTGGTAGGATGAACAGGGGAAACTGGCTTGAGACATTAGGACCGTGTCTGAATGGCTGAACTGATTTCTCAAGCTGGTTTCATGTAGGGAAGAAGAACTGTCGCTGGGGAAATACAACCAGGAGGTGCCTAGTGCTGGGGTCTGCTGAGCAGAGGTCCATGGAGCCTTCTACCCAGGGGAGCCACCTGCTACCATAGGTTCACGCATCTAACAGCGGGCTTGAGGTGATCTGGGCTTTGCAGAGGATAGTGTTTGCAAAACTAGACTAACATAAGGTCACCTTGCTGGGCGTGGTGGCGCACGCCTTGAACCCCAGCACTGGGAGGCAGAGGTAGGAGGATCGCTGTGAGTTCGAGGCCAGCCTGAGACTACAGAGTGAGTTCCAGGTCAGCCTGGGCTAGAGCAAAACCCTACCTTGAGAAAAAATAACCCTGAAAGCCAACAAAAAAAAGATCACCTCTTATTGACTTTATGTTTGGATGTACACTATCCAAACTGTGTGACCACACTTCTAATCATACAAGAGCTTTACACTATCATCTGGCAACCGAGGCTGAAGGGAGAAATGGTGTGGCAAGGCCAGCGCTTCAGTGTTCACTGGACATACAGATCACCCAGGTCTCTTGTTAGGATGCCCGGGGCAGGTGGCTGGGCATATGGGGTCTGGAGGTCTGTTTCCACCAGAGACTGTTGGTCTGTGAAGTAGCCAGGGACAGCTCTGTTTTGCCTAATTCTGGAAACTGGGTTGGTTTCCTTGACTCCAGATGAATAACAACTTTGATGGGAAAGGCCAGATCCTATTTGTTCCCTATAAATGTAAACATCTTAGTTCGCAAAGTGCTAAGAGGAGAAGGTAAAATGGCTCCATTTTGTAGCTGAAAACTATTAAGAAACAAATCAATGATAATCAACTATCACGATGTCTCACGATCAGTTATGACATTGTGAACTAACTTCCATGAGCCAGGGAGCAAGCCAACTTGCTCAAACAGGTGTCCTAGCATCCTGATGGCTCAGCCTAGACTATAACTGGACTTCTGCAGATGCTGAAAGAGTTAGAACGTACACCTTGCCCCACACCTGAGCTCAGCTCCCCTAGCCCATTGAAACCAGACATAGAGCTCTCTCTTTCATACAGTATAAGTAATGGACGCCATTGAGGCCTGCCCCTCACGTGTGCTGGGGCTCAAATCCATGGAAGTTTGTGAACATTTTGGCCTTCTCCCGGGAAAAGAGCACCTGATGTTTGCATTATCTGTGTTTCTGTGAGAATTTTCAGTCTTTGAAGGTGGGAGACACCGGCTCAGCTAACTCTCCCATTGTGTCTGGGCTTACATTTGTCCAATAAGATAAAGACACTAGCATGTGAGGGTCCTCACTGGGAGGGGATACACTGAGTTTAGGAAACTGGTTCTGTAGCTGAATTCAACCATTTTCATCTAGAAATAGGACCTCGGTCTTTCCACAGAGGGAACTGCATGTTTCAGCTGCTCCACAGAGAGGTGGGGACCAGGCTTTGTGACTTGCTTAATTTTACCACAAAGGAAGACACCCCCCTTGGAAACTCCTGGCAGCAGAAGCAGGGCTCTTTACTGGGGTCCTGCTGTGCACATCACACCTCCTCCCTCCACCATTCCCCAAGGAATTGGGCTCCATGCCGCTGATAAACACATGGGCACTCTGCTCCCTCCAGGGGATGGCCAACGCAGAAAGGTGCACCTGCCCTTTCTGCCTCAGTGGGCCCTGCCTACATGGGAGTGCCAGTCCGGTTGTATTCCTTGCATAGAGAGATGCACAATTCTTGGAATTTCGAGTCAAGGTATGCAAGACTTTTATGCCCAATTC
This sequence comes from Zapus hudsonius, assembly GCA_004024765.1. Taxonomy (NCBI): domain Eukaryota; kingdom Metazoa; phylum Chordata; class Mammalia; order Rodentia; family Dipodidae; genus Zapus; species Zapus hudsonius. The sequence goes on from PVHP010012640.1 coordinate 19,738, forward strand.
CGACATTGCCAGAGGAAAACCGGTCGGCTGCACTTGAGACATACACTTAGGGAACAGCCTTTGCATTTCTATAGAAAAGCTCTGTACTCTTATTAAACTGGCTGTGCACAGCTACTGAACGAGTGATGGCTTTTAAAAGCGCTTCTGAAATGGCTTGAGAGAATTTAGGGTAGAATTATTCTTCTGAGCTTGCAATAGTGTTATTTGTGTCACTAATACTCAGGTCTTGGAGAATGAGAACATTTTAGTTCGGCAGGCTCTGGGACCAGGGCTCCAGGTCTCGGTATCAGGCAACCTCTTAACAGTGATATGTACTCAGAAACAGTTATTAGGAAAAGCAGGCTGTCTCTCAACCTGCTAGACATTAGTTTGATACAAAATGTTAGTTGAAAGTTACAATATATTTTATAATATAGCAATATATTTTATATTTAAAATAAACTGTTATGCTTTCTTCTATTATTAAAAAATAGCAAGCATACATAGAGGCAAGATGCAAATTCATAATGAAGCTCGTCTGATTCAGAATAGAAACACTTCAGTTTGTGAGTTGGCCATGAAAATGGTTCCTCCGTTACCATCCCTTCCCTCGAATTTCTTTGCTTCGTCTTGTGGCCGGCGCAGGACAGATCTGGAACCCAAACTGCTCAACGACACGTCCTTCAAAACGTGTTGAAAAAACAAAAAACCAAAAATTGGTGAAGGTGGATCGTTTCCGGTTGGGATTGGAAGATGATCACACCTGGAGGGTGTTGCTTCTGAGAAGTCGATGGTGGCGGCTTCAGTCAGATTTAGATTCCATTTGTCACTGTTCTTTTTTCTTCTTTGCCAGAAATGTCAGCATCTCGTTGGGACGCTAACTACAGGTTGATATTGATTTTTGTGCTTTTCCACCACCAGCTTGGTTGGTCACGATGTCCAGACCCAAGGTCACAGCTTCCAGAAAACGTGTCTCAGGTGTGTAAACAAACTGTCGCAGGGTACTTGGCACCGAGGTTTGGAGGTCATCTGTTGAAGATTTGACAATGGTTTTGTTCAGAGGGAACTCCAGTTCACGTTTGGGCGTTTCCAGTAATGGCGTAAGACAAAAAGATCACAGTTATATGTTTTCTTCTATCTGTTTATATTTTTATATACCATTGCTTGGTAAGAAGCTGTGGTCTATTTCAACAAGAACCTACACGTGACTTGTGTGGCAGGAATTTCCTGTTAATTTCTGCACAAGCTTTCTAGTCCCACAGGCAGACAGTATTGCTATCCTCAGAAATCTCCTTTCTTAGTGCTAACACTGATCCCATTCCCAGGACGTTGGCTTCGATGGCCGCAGAGAGGACAGGGATGCTGTCCAGGACTGGCCGCAGGGTGGAGAAGGGACTCTTTCAGCCGGGCAGCTGTCTAAGGTGCTGAAACCAAACCCCACCAAGTCAACGGGGACCAGCGGAAGGACCACTCACAAATCCTTCGTCTGCATCTAGCAACTTCTAGGGAAATGGAATGGCTGTATAAAACGGGGGCTCAATTTTAACATTTAAAAGTAACAACTAAGAAAGAGTAATGACATACTGGTAGTGCAATGACTTCACAATGTCTCAGCTGGGGTTCTCCAATGGTAACCATGCCCTTTGTTGGAAATGCAACACTGATTCTTAATTTGGGGTGCACCGTTTGTTGAGTTACACTCTGGAAGAGGAGGAGGGAGGTTCTTGAACTATGCAGGAATCCTGTATTTCTCCCTACCAATTTCACGACCTATTTGGTATGCCTGAATTACTATTTGGTAAGTATAGATTACATTCAGTGCAACCCCCGAGGGTGGGTTAGCCAGGCAGCCTAAGCTGCTATTGGAAATAATAACGATTCATTCTTTTCGCTATTGAGTACTCTGTGCTTAATTATAGTAACTCTTAACTTCATTTGAAGCACACAGAAACTGAGGTACGAGGTGATCACATGAATTGGCCAAAGGTGTGGATCCAATCTTGGATTTTTGTCTCACTAGTTTTCTTCTTTGCCATGACTTATTTATAAGGAAATTACTGAACATTTAAGGGGGGAATCTCCAGATATATTAAACTTATTCTTTCTTCAATGCAACTGTTCCTTCATGACCTTAAGTAACAGCAGTCCCTTGCACTAACTTGGCACTTGAGAATGAATTTCAGGTATATTTCCTACATCTCCTAATTGACAAGGTTGGGTTCCAGCCAAGATCAGGCAGTGTGACTCGTGGCTGCACCCCACCCTTCTCGTTCTTTTGGATTGTATCTAGACGTGATGTCTACATATTATGAAGATGGTAAAATGGCTTTATAGACACTTTATGACTAATTATTGATGATGATCACATGAATGTGGCCTTTGACCCAAAGGTGCAGATTTTCAGATTTGTTTTTGGACTTCAATCTAAGGAGGAGGGAGCGTCTAGTCTGGTATCATTTACCACCCGATGCTATTCCTGAAATCCACCGACATTAGTGGTCTTAAAGTATCACAGTACTTCCCTGACTGTACAGTACATGAAGCTATCATATGGCTTTAAGCAATGGAAGGGGGTCTATATCTCTAATTCAAGTGTCTAGGTGGGTTGGGGATTATTAGAGTACTTTTGCCTGCCACCTCATTCCTGAAAAGATTCCAAGAGGGACTGAGCCATTGGTTAGCCTTCCATGAGCGGGTGGAATTTGATCAGCTCAGTACTAGAATGAGATTTCGGGAATTTATCATTTTTATCTTGAACCCACTCTCGAATACCTAAAACTTGAAAATGAGGTACAAGAAAACCTCTCATCGGAGTCACCGGGTCCCCTCTCCTTGCGTGACTACAGTGCTGAGATGCTGAGGGTGCAGGAAGAACCCCGGGGCGAGCTGTCCCCAGGTCGCGCACTCCATATGAGGAGAATTGATTGCACTTGCAGGAGAACTGTAGCTTTCCTTTGTCATGCCACGCTACCAGGACAGAGAGGTGGCATTACCATAACCCTCAGAGAGTCAACATGCAGGTCCAGTCACCGAATCCTTTTGAGGAGTGAGTATTCTTTCGACAAAGGTCAAGCCCCACATAGATATTGCACTACCAATAGGTCAAATCACACTTCAGAGGTCCACGTGCATCCATCTTTGAAGTAGCTCTAGCCACTCCCTTCACTCAGGGTTTCCCTAATGAGGGTGTCAACAATGGGTGAAAGAAAGACGTGTCCAGACCAGGATGACGATATGGCAGTCTGGTGAGTGGCCTTGGAACCTTGCATGTCATGTATTTGAAATGGAGCTCAGTCCCTAGAGGTGCCACATCCACAGTCACACAGCACAGGGTCACAGCAGGATGGGAGGGAGCAAGAATAAGGACTTGAGGGCCGTAGGTCAAATGACCAGGACTGGCACACCCAGGCAGACCTGTCGGTGACCTTGACTTTGTGAAATGTGATCAGTGCCACAAAGAAATTACATGACTATTTCATCTGTTGATATATCTGCCTTTGTGTTTGGCCAAACAGACACTGTTACAGAAAATAAGGGGACCACTTTTGAGACCAAAAAATATTTTAGATAATCAATAATTAAAACAAGAAAACAAATTAAAAGCCAGAAGCAGGTGTTGCATCTCTGGTATGCAAAACAGCTCATGGAAATGTTGAAGGGAGTTATCAAGATAAACCATTCAGGGGTTGAAGAGATGGCTTAGCAGTTAAGGTGTTTGCCTGCAATGCAGAAGGACACAAGTTCGATTCCCCAGTGCCCATATAAAGCCAGATGCACAAGAGGGCACATGCATCTGGAATTCATTTGCAGTGGCTGGAAGCCCTGGCGTTCTTATTCTCTCTGTTTCTCTGTCTGCCTCTCTCTCTCTCTCTCATAAATAAATAATTTTTTTAAAAAGATAAACCATTCAGGAATTAGGCCAGTGAAGCCATAACAACAGCAGGCTAGGTTGAAGTTCAATGGTATAGCACTTGTGTGAGGCCAAGTTTGCTTTCCAGCACTGCAAAACACTGGAAAAAAGGACAAGCGCAAGACACAAAATCAGAGTTTAGCAAGAGACCAGATCCTCCCCCAAAGGGACCTTCATTCCAGAGAGCTGTCCACCTTGCTGTCCAGCAACCCCCATGTCCTCAGTGGGGCAGGGGTGGTTGAGGAAGCTGAGCCCATGATACCAGCCATACACAAATAACACCCTTTACCCCCAGACAGATGAAATGTTCCATAGAGCATCATTGAATATTTTCCAGGCAGAAGTCAAAGGCCTCTGGATGAGAGAGGTGATGAATGACACGACAGTTTTCACATCACAAATGTCATGTGTGGTCAGATCATGGAGAAATGACGACTGCTCACTGCTGTCCCTATACTGGGTCTGGAGATGTAGTTTTTGCACCCAGACTGACATGCTAACAGTCTCTGACAATTCTGTCATCTTACCCACAAGGTTCCCTAAGGACTCCTTGTGTTCTCACAGTGTTTCATTTTAGGGTGACTTCAGGTAAAAGTAGAGGGGACCATGGGGATCACTCTCCATCCTTCTCCCAGCTCAGCAGGGTAGGGAGCTGACCCTTTGGGCCTCCTAACCTGTCTCTGAGTGAATATAGCTTATAACTAGGTGATAGTTCTATTCATTGGGTGACACCTGTCTCCCCAACCACGCACATGCGGACACCTGGGCATGTGGTCCATCAGAACACAGCTTGTTTGAATGGACAAAGACAACTCTTCAGAAGCCCGCTTATCCCTGCAGAATGCCAACAGCTTTGGCGTGGCAGCCACTTCCCATCAGGCACCATACATATCTAGGACAAAGCGGCCCGCATGGCTGGACCTGCGTCTTCACTCTGGCACAGAAGGTGTCAATACCCGCAGCTTCCTGAACCAAACGCACCTCACGTCCTGACTCCAACCAACTCAACACACGTTTCGTGGACAGGGGAATGTATCGGGCCCCTTTTCATGAGGGTTAAACTCAAACAGGGACCTGAATGGATAGGGGATGGGCACGTGTGCATGTGTCAATGCACACATGCTTGAACACATACAGGTTTATATGGATGTTAATGTTAGGTGGCAAATCTGGCTTTTTATTGGTCTGTGGTTTGTCCCCCCCCAGCCCCCTGCACCCCCAGCCTAGATTGGCTATGTCTGTTTGGCAAGGAGGATCCCATCCCTAAGCCTCACACCAGCCGCCCCTACCCCCTCTTTCTGGCTGCCCCTCCCTCACCCCCATGTGAAGACCTGAGACTGAGCAGGGATTTCTTTTCTCCACCAAGGGCCCTGCTAGAGGCGTCACTTCTGGTCACCTCCTCTTCCCATTCTCAAGTAGAGGCACCTAAACAGAGATTAGATTTCTGATTTCTGGTTTCAAGGCCGAAAGAACCATGAATTAGCTCATCAGCTCGGTTTCTCCTCTTCCCCTTCCCTGGTCTGAAAGTTCCTCGGTGGAAAGTTACCAGGAAAGGGTTGATGTGCATCTTAAGACCTATGGGTAATGCTTCTGGACTGGGGAGTTTTATTTAGCAACTGCTTGAACTCGTGTATGGGGTCGGGAAGGAGGTGGAGCTAACCCCGATCGGGCTGTCGGCAGGTGGTGCGTGGCTGGTGCCCCGGGCCTCCAGGAAGGCGGTCAGCAGTTGCTGTTGCTGTTGGCGCAGGGTGTCCGCGATGAGCAGGGGCAGGGCATTGAAGCTGGTCGTGAGATGCTCCAGCTTCGACTCCAGGCTGCCGATCTGCTTTTCCAAGTCTTCACTGCGGTCGTTGAGTTCAGTAATTAAGTCATACATGACATTCTGCATCTGGGGGAGAGATGGAGCAGTCAGGGAGAGGGCTGGTCACCTCAGGGGATCTGCCATGGGAAAATGAAATGCCCTCCACTTTGTAACAGGAGCCACCTCTGCCCCAGCTGGGTCTCACCAGAACTTTCCAGAAGGGGAGGCTGAGATGGGCCTATCCTTCTTCTTATTATAAAGCAATGTGGGGCTAGGGAGATGGCTCAGTGGGTAGGAGCACTTGCTATGCATGCATGAGGTCAAGGTTTAATCCCTGCCATCCATGTAAAAAGCCTGGCATAGCCATACTTGCTTATAACCCCAGCCCTAAGGAGGGAAGGGACAGGAGGATCTTTGGGGCTCCTTGGTCAGCTCTGAAGTTTAACTGAAAAACTGAGAGATCCAGGCTCAGGGAGAGACTCTGTCTCAGGGAAACAAGGCAGAAGAGCTAGAGAGTACACTGACATCTTCCTCTGTTTCCATCCATGTACACGTTTATATACTGCACGTATATAAACCACGTATACTACACCCCCACACACACATCAAAAAAGTAAGTGGGGGTTGGGGAGATGTCTCAGTGGTTAAGGTACTTGCCTGCAAAGCCTAACAACCCAGGTTCGATTCTCCAGTACCCACGTAAAGCCAGATGCACAAAGTGGCGCATGCGTCTGGAGTTCGTTTGCAGTGGCTGGAGGCCCTGACACACTCATGCTCTCTGTCTGTCTGTTTCCTCTCTATCTCTCTCTTCTTGAAAACAAAGAAAAAAAATTTTTTAAAGTAAATGAGCCGGGTGTCCCAGCGCACACCTTTAATCCATGGACCCAGGAAGCAGAGGTAGGAGGATCGACATGAGTTCAAGGCCACCCTGAGACTACATAGTGAACTCCAGATCAGCTTGGGCTACAGCGAGACCCTACCTTGAATAACTGGGAAAAAAAGCAAGTGGGTATCAATGATCAATTTTAAATATGAAATATGCATGAAGAAAAAGCATCATTTTTTTCTTAAACGGGAGTAGAGTGCACAGCTGTACAGAGACCAGAGCTCTCATTCACGTGGCTGCTGGCAGCTAATGATTCGAATGAAGAGACCCAGATGAAATGACCAAAGTCACAGACTTATAATTAGCAAGCCAGGGTTCAAGTTCAACTCTGCAGCTCACTAACAATGCACCCTCTGTCAGGCCACTTAACCTCTCTTAACCCCGGCTTCCTTATAAAATTGGAGTTAATAACTACATAGTTATGAGTTACTGCGCCCCACCTCCCGTTTTCAACACAGCAGCCAGGGCATCAGAAGGAATTAAGTCCTCAGGCACCTCCTTGAACAGGGGCCGCTGTCTCGCTGAGTGACGGCCCTTCCCTTTCTTGGCTCAAGAGGCTTTACCGAGACTCCAAGCACCGTGCTTTACTTTTGCGACATCTCTGAAGTCATTCCACTGATTGTATCCCACTTCAGGCTCCTTCGAGTGTCCTGCTTCCTCGACACCCTTAAGTGCTACCTCAAGGGTGCTCCCAACAGCCTCCTTGCTCTCTGGCCCGTTTGTCACCAGGCTTCTCTCCCAGACACTTTGTGGCCTTCAAGTTGGTCTGCAGAATCCTGGTTAATGCTAGGACTTCGGGCTGTACATCAGACCCCCGAAGCAAGAGTCCTGTCCCGGGGGTCAGGACTGGGGTTTTGGTAGCAGACAGCCAAGAGGTCCCTCTGTGGGACTGTGGCTTATGGTCTATGGTCATCTGCCAGCTCCTGTTTTACCAGAAACACCCTTACTCTGGGAAGATGTGGGAAACCATGGGTGCCCTCCAAGAGCCAGGGGAGCAGGGTGAAAGGAACATAAAATAAAAGGTGGTCTATAGACATACCACCCTGAGCCCACAGGAAGGGCCCGCAGAGGAGGCAGGAAAGTAGCCACTTGGTGTTAGGGACACCTTCAGAGGAGAGGGTGACCTTAGAAGGGCTGCATTCCCAGGGCCTCCCCAAGCTGCCTGTTCTTCCCGGAATGTAAGAACTGGGTCTCAGTGGCACAGGGGTACGGGCCCCGGGGTTTGGGCCTCAGAATGGGGCTCACTGACCCCGAGTGGACAATGTTTGCTCTGGCCCTTTGGTCTTGGTTTTTCTGTGTTCATCATTAGCATCCTCATCTGCAGGACTTTCTCAGTTTACGATGCATTTGCTTAATTTTTTGCACATGTGTGTTGTGCATGCATGTTTTGTGTATGGGTGCATGTGTGTGTGTGTGTGTGTGCGCACACGCACGTGCGTGAATGTGGAAGCCAAAGGGCTTCATCATGAGGAACACTGTCCACTCCTTTGGAGAGGCTTAGAACTTCCTGATTAGTCTAGACCGACAAAGTCAGGGAATTCCAGAGATCCTCTTCTCTCCACCTCCCTAGAGCTGGGATGTCAGGTGCATGCTGTCACCTCAGCATCTTTTTTTAAAAATATATTTATTTACATGAGAGAAAGAGGGAGAGAGGGATAAGGGAGAGAGAGAGAGAGAGAGAATATGGGCGCATCAGGGCCTCTAGCCACTGCAAACACCAGATGCACAGGCACCTTGTGCATCCGGCTTTAAATGGGTACTGGGGAATTGAATTTGGGTCCTTGGGCTTTGCAAGCAAGCGCCTTAACCACTGAGCAATCTCTTCAGCCCCAAATTCCTCTATGCTTCAATCTACTTTCAGTGGGTTTCTGATACTGGAACCCAAGAGTATTAACTAACACATCCAAGACCCTGGAGTTACCTCCTCCCACACTGAGCTCTCGGGAGCCCACCTGAACTCCCCTTCCAAAGCCCAGGGGTCTCTGGCTTCTTCCCTACTGTGTTAAGCCACTTATTTCCCTATTAAAACCCTTATAGGCCTAGGAGATCTTTTCTTTGCCCATCCCTCCATTGAGCAAGGCGCCTGCGCGTGGCCCAGCAACCAGTACTTTCTGATTGCACACTCTTTTCAAAGGGGGCTTAATTTGCCTGAGGGAGTTTCTCTTGCTTTCTCAGGGAACGGGTTCCATTAGGATAATTGACATCTCCTGCAATGTTCTGCCAGGCTGGCCACGGGCTGTGCACTTACTATACAATTCCCATCAGAAGGCAGTAAGGACAGAGGCAGGGAGAGCCTGGGAGGGGGCCCTCTAGGGTGCCATTCGAGGGCCTATGCTTAGAAGATGGAGTTCTTGGCAGTTCAGTGGCAGAACATAGGATGACAGCGTGACATCACACTGTGAGCCCCTGGGCTCCCAGAGGAGGGCTCTTTGTTTTGTTTTGTTTTTCCCCCCAGTATCTGCATGTTCACTGTTAGCTGCCTGCCTACTGAGAAACACATACACACATATACACACACATACATACATATACACACATACACACACATGCACACACACGCACACATACATACATATACACACATACACACATAGGCACACATACACACAAATACGCATATACACGCAAACAATAATGACCACCGCCACCAATTTGAGGACAGAGAAAGCACAGCAAAATGCATTTCCAGGTTCAGCAGAAAACTGAAAGGATCCTTTAGATCCAAGCCATCAGCATCCCACCATTAGGTGCTCTACCTCCCTGCAACTCGAGCTCAGCCATAGGAAACCCCTGATGCACAGTCAGTCAACACAACACCGAAGAGATTTAATGGCTCAGCTAATTAGTTCCGAGCAAAGACAAACTTGAGCTACTGAACTGAAGAAACAAAACGGCAAGTGTTAAAAGACGGGACGCTGGCAGATTGCAAATGTCAAAAACTTGAACCTAGATTGTCTCTTAACCAAAGATAACTGTTCTTTGCCTCCATGGCCCTGTACTGTGTATTCTGGCCTTCACCTGTCACCTGTCACCTGCAAAGCCTAAATGGCCATGTCTGCAGACTCCAGGCTGTCTTCAACTCTGCCACTCACCTTGGATAGGTCCACCAGGGTGTTGGCTTGGTCACTCAGTTTCCTCTGCTCCATCTTGACACTCCTCAGTCTGTAGGGAAGAGTTGGAACAGCCAAACCTTCAAGTCCCTGCTAAGGTTTAGCAGCAGATTGCACAGCCCTGCCGTTTCACCCCGAGTTTGGAACGCAGCACTGTGACCTTGAACACGGGTAACAGCTGATAGAATCAGACTTGTCAGGACCCCAAGCAAGCAAACGCGTGTCTCCACACATGATCGTCTCAGCAACTACTTTAGATCCCATGTCCCCGCTTCTCTGCTTGCTTTCTGCTGCCAATGCCGGCTTCTCAAGCTGTCGGGGTGTCCCCAAGCCTCCAGGAAGGAATGGGTGGGGTTTTCAATCTTGGCTGTTCTACTCTCTTCCTTTCCTTCCCTTTTTCTTTAAAAATATTTTAATTATTTATTTCAAGCAGAGAGATAGAGAGAGAAAGAGAGAGAATGGGCGTGCCAGGGCCTCTACCCACTGCAAATGAACTCCTGACACATGTGCCACTTTGTGCAATCTGGCTTACATGGACATTGGGGGAATTGAACCCAGGTTGTCAGGCTTTGCAGGCAAATGCCTTAACCACTGAGCCATCTCACCAGCAGTGTTTCTTTATGAGACAAGGTCTAACTCTACAGCTCAGGCCGGTCTCAAACTCATGGTGATCCTTCTGCTTCAGCCTCCCAAGTGCTGGGATTACAGTCATGAGCCACCATGCCCAGATCTCTATTATACTTAAAAATAATCTTATTCCTCTATTACAGAAGAAACCATTGAGTTGGCATGCGTGATGTATGCATGCACATACGGTGCATGGAATAACATGAGAACCCTTGGCTCTAAGTGTTATCTCCCACAGCAGCCTGCAGTAAATGAAATTAGCCTGGATTGGGCCCCATTTCCCACCCTGGTGCCCTTCAGTGACTCCATGGTGGGACCCCCACACTCCTGACTTGGCTAGCATGACCCCGGTACTCACTGGTGGATAGCTTGCAGGAACTTCCTCTGGTGTTTCCTGACCTTGGCATGATCGATTTTCTTCAGCAGCTTCGTGTGTTTATAGATGAGCCACGTTTCCCGGAGGACGTTGGCGGCGGCGTTCTTGATCTAGGGAGAGAAGCCGTGAAGCTGCTGTCAGGTTCAAGGTTGCCACAGTGTGTTTTTCTCGTCTGTGTGTCTATCATCTACCTCCTAAGAAAATAATTCTTCAGGGGCCTATTTGCTTAATCAAGATCACTCTGAGAAAGATGATTAAGATGCAGCTCTTATCCTGTAGGTAGGAGCTTGGAGTTGCAAGGTGTTTCTCTTTTCCTTCTTAATGATTTAATTCTGCCTCTCGGCTGCTGTTGCTGATGCTATATTTAGACAGGCTGCCTTGGCAAGACCTTGAGACCTGGGGCTCCCTCTGGATCCATCACTGTCCCCAAATGCACAGTGCCATGTTTTCCCTGAGATTTCCAGCAGAAAAGAATATGGCACATTCTTTAGACCCAGAGAGTAGACTCCCTACCAACTGGAGATTTAAAAAGGCCTCTTTAGCTGGGCCTGGTGGTGCATCCCAGCACTCTGGAGGCAGAGGTAGGAGGATCGCTGTGAGTTCGAGGCCAGTCTGGCACTACAGAGTGAGTTCCAGGTCAGCCTGGGCTAGAGTGAGACCATACCTCCTGAAACCAAAAAAGCAAAACAAACAAAAAAAAAAGTCCTCTTTGAGGAAAATGTCTTTCCTACCAGTTGCAACTACAGTACTAACCAAACCACGGTTTCCTTTCCTCAATGACCAAAAATTATATGCTGCAATTTTCCATGTAAACATAATTGGCAGAAAACTAGAATAATTTCAAAGTGATGCCTGAAACTCAGTGACGATATGTAGGTGTGAAAACGGAGCTGTCTCTTTCCTGAAGCTGGCTCTTCTCAGTGTGCTGCAATCACACGTTTCCACACAAGATGCCATCATCTGTTGACATGGAAACCACGCTATCACCCGGCTCACGACCAAGCTGAGACGTATCAATGGTATCCAGATGGCGGGGGACAAAGTTTTAATCCAAATACAATCTTCAGCAATTAGTAACCAGAGCAAGAGAAAACACTCCTTATTAAGCACAAGCTAAACAGATTTCTGATTACCCATCTCCGTTTCTGTCAGCCATGCACATTGGCATAGATCCACAGGCCTGGGGCCCGGAAGTTAGTTAGTAGACTAGCCTAGAAAAAAAATTAGGTGACATGACAGATAGGATTTTAATAAAATTAGAGAGTACAGACCTGCTTCTTCAGACTGACACCAACAGATGGGACGTTGTTAACATACTGAGTTGTGTGGGAAGGCCTGGGAAACATTGTTTTTACAGGCTGATAACTTTTGTATGTGTATGTTTCAAAAATTTATTACTAAGGCTGGATTCTATTTTTCATTGGCGCTGAAGTCATGTTTTTTTAAAGAACAGCAAAGCCTTCTCAGAAATGTCTAAGTGACATAAATATTGCTTTTTTGTTGTTGTTGCGCAGTAAAAATATACTTTGAAAATTGTTTGAAATGATTTGAATGTTCACCTCTGCTATCTTCTTGCCTGAAAAGTGAGCAGGTGAGTGGAGGCTGGCAGCGGGGAAGGGCAGGCAGGGACACGGTGGGCCCTGGGGCTTCACTCGGGCTGGTCAGACAGGTGGCAGGGAAAGAAGGGCTTCCCCATAGCACATGCTTCTGCTGTCCCGTGTAGAGACAAGCAGTTTGACACACGATCTTTTCCATTTCCTGGGTGCTTGGCCTCCAAGGAAAATCTTACAGACAAGCAGGAGGGAAAAAGCCTTCCCAGAAATGGGTAGAGCCCCCGTTGTTCAGTTGTTCCCTAGGAATGCTGACAGAGTCACAGGATGTCATTGTCAGGCATTTAAAAATGGTCTCAGTGTCCTCTGGAACAAAGAGTTGAAATAGAAAAGCCTCTAGGCTCTACAGAGAAGTGAGCAGTTTAGGAGCAAATGCTTAACATCCATAAGATGGGGAAGAGGCATCTTTAAGAGGCCAAATGAAGCGTGGATGATGTGCCCAGGGCGATGGCTGTCCTCACCGAGGCACTCATTGCATCCTCACAACCAAACCAGGCAGGAATCACTACCACCCCTGTTTTACAGATGAAGAAAGTAAGACACAGCCCAAGACCACCAGCTTATCGGTGGTAAGTGGAATCAATGTAGATTTGAGTGTCATCTAATGATAAGGTGCCAGACAGGCACTGGAGATTATCATCTGACCCAAGTGCCCCACTTAGAATAGAGGAAAACCATTTCAGAGATGTATGTGGGGTCAGACTTGCACAGCTAATTAATGTGCAGATGTAAACAAGAGTCAGGTCCAAGAGGCACATAAGGTTCTTGTATGGTCTTGAAGGAAGACCAGGCTGGAGCTCATCTCCATGCAAACAGTTTCCTCTTTCCCAGGATCAAGGAATTGGAAAGGATATTAGATGTTTTGGGAAAAAAAGAAAAGAAAAGAAAAACCCATTCTGGCCTCACTCAGCAACACATCAGAACATGGAGTTCAGATCTTGCCTTTAACGCTAGCCCAAGTGCAGGCTGCCGAGGTCCCAGCCTGGCCGGGCAGCTGAGAGCTATCACAGCATGTTTACGGCTTGAGCAGAAGGCCTTAGCACATTCAGGAAAGCAATTGCAAATGCAAGTCCTCATGCTGTTTGAAATTAATTGCCAGCAAATGGCCTGGTATAAAAGCTAAGTAGATCAATATCAGTAAGAGAGAGGGGAAAAATAGGCTTTTGACCACAGCCGTGTTCTCCAGGGTCTCCCTTCACTTCACCTGGCTGCAGACTCTGGTCGTGATTGGGTGGGCAGTAGGTGACCATGTGAGCCCCTTCTGGTGCTTGATCAGCCTCCACATGGTTTGGACATGATGGGGACTTGTGTAGCCTTTGAGTTCTCCTGGTGGACAGGGGTGACAAGCCCTGAAGATGTTCCCAGGGTTCAGAGTTGGAGAGCTTGTTCAAGGCTGGCTGGCCAGAGGGGTTTGGGTGTCACTGAGGAGGGTTGGGTGACAACCCTTTGTGCATGAAACACCAGCCCCCCCCCCAAGCTTCTGAAACCCATAAGTGTATGGGCTGGTTGTCTTCTATGGCTCCCCAAATTCTCTCATCCCCAAATTGTTGCTTTCATTCTGATTAGGGTCTGCATGCTTTCTGGTTAAGAAATAAGTCCAACTACAATCTCCCAAATAATATTCAGTTAATATTTACTGAACACTTGCAATATGCCAGGCTTTGTGCTGGCTATTAATGCTTGTATTATCTCATTAACCTCCAGAAAAGTTTGAGAGCTAATTAGCTCCACCTTGAATCTAGTGCTGAACTCTCTGGGACTCACTTTTTAAAAAAATATTTTTTTCTTTATTTGTGAAGAGGGAGGGAGGAAGGAAGAGAGGAAAAAGAGAGAGAGAAAGAGAGGGAAGGAGAGAGAGAGAGGATGAACCAAGGCCTCCAGCTGCTGCAGACAAACTTCAGATGCATGCATGATTTGTGCATTTGGTTTTATGTGGGGACTGGGGAATTGAACCTGGGCTGTCTGGTTTTGTGAGCAAGTACTTTAACCCCTAAGCCATCTCCCCAGCCCAAGACTCACTTTTTCTTTCGTTCATTTAAAGGACAATTAATGAGATTAATCAGCATCTATGATAGGCCAACACTGTTCTAGGGAGTAAGACTATGTACAGTAACATTTCTTTGGAGACAGGGTCTCACAAGGTAGCCCATGCCAGCTTTGAACTCTATCAGCCCAGACTGGCCAAACTCAAGATCCTCCTGCCTCAGCCTCCAGAGTGCTGTTATTACATTGTGTATCACCATGCCTGGTGAACCAATAACAGGCTGGCCCTCATGGAGCTTCTAATCTACAGAGGAAGCAGTATGCAGTTAATAATACAGTGTCAGATGCTAAGTGCTTACAAAACAGGGTTCAAGGCTAGAGCACAAGAACTCTTTTTCTGTGAAATAGGCTTGTGTGTTGATTAAATGAGAATAGATTTACAACATGTATCACACAGTCTGGCCCAAGTATGCTTCAATATGCAGTCACTGTTTTTTGTTTGTTTGTTTTTCGAGGTAGGGTCTCGCTCTAGTCCAGGCTGACCTGGAATTCACTATGTAGTCTCAGGGTGGCCTTGAACTCACGGTGATCTTCCTTCCTCTACCTCCCGAGTGCTGGGATTAAAGGCGTGAGTCACCATGCCCAGCACTTAATTAATTTTATTCTCCCAGTAAGTGCCGGCTTCTTCCCCTCTCATCTCCCAGCCCCCAACCAAAGAGAACTTGCAATGAAACAAGTCTGTTCCCTGCACTTTTGGCCACAGCATCCGCGTCACAGGCTGCTCTGGCCAGCTCTCTGCCAAAGTAACTGTCACACAGGCTGTGCATTGCGGCAGATGGGCAGGGTTGTAACAGAAATGACAAGAGCCCCCCTTTTGTGGGCACCTACAGGGAGCTCTGAGAGGAATTCAGGTGCTCCATCAATGGAGCCCTCAGGAGGAAATCCCTAGCCTGCCCCCACTCTGCTGCCAGGAGCCCCACCCAGGAAAGGGTGTTCTCCCTGAGCTTGGAGAGGGGAAAGGTGGCAGTCAGGCAGCCTTGCAGATGTGATGCTAATTCCATCAAGTCACAGAGGCTGAACCCGAGAGTTATGAAACATCACCACGAGAGACTGAGGGCCA
The DNA here is from genome assembly GCA_004024765.1 of Zapus hudsonius. NCBI lineage: Eukaryota > Metazoa > Chordata > Mammalia > Rodentia > Dipodidae > Zapus > Zapus hudsonius. The sequence continues at coordinate 35,140 of PVHP010012640.1, forward strand.
GCCTGTCTCCAGACACTTGCCCGGAGGTTATGCAGGACCAGAGCAGAAGGCTTCCCCTTCCCTATCTGCCAGCCGCTCTCCCTTCCTGTCACCTAAGGCTGTCCCCTCTCATCACTCCTCTTCCACACTCCTCGTCTCACCCAAAGGGAGGGACTCCATCCTATAGCTGACAAGAAATTGGGGGGGGGGAGAGACAGGCAAGAGGAGGTACATTTCTGTGGTACAAAGCCTGAGCTTGAAGCTCTTCCCATAGCGACCTGGTGATGAATCTCGGATCATGTCCAATGCCAACGGAATGGTCAGCTAGTAGGGGGTTAAATGGATTCTTCTCTCCAGCAAGCCTGAACCCTAAACCCCATGCCAAGTCCAAGAAGCTGACTGTCTTGGAAGGAGCTGGAGAGCTGTTGCCTCCTGAGAACCAACCAGATCCCAGGCAGGCTCCAGCTGGCTGTGCATGGTTGGGGGCAGACAACCCCATCTCTCCCGTCCGAGTGCTCTGATCTGGGTTGGACCCGCTCATCCCTGAGGACTCTTCCAGCTCAATGCAGTGCATTTTCACAGCTGTTGGTAAGGAAACACCGCGTCCAATCTGTCTGGGACACATTCTTTTTGGGGCTGTAATTTGCAATCCCTTTCTGGGGAGAATTAGCATTCTTGACACTGCTTAATTGATTACCTAATGAACTTGAAGAGAGAGACTTGTTCTGGGAATCGCCTCTTGGTCCAAACCAGCTGTCGGTCATCCATCTAGAGGTCGTTAGCCAGACTTCCACATCTGGCAGAACAATAACCACCACTATTTTTTTCCCTTTAAATACCCCTGCTAAAGTGAATCTTTGAACTAGCCTGCTGAAAAAAAATTCTAGAAAGATCATGTCTTTGACATTTGCTCACAGTTAAAGTTTTCTTTGGGACTGTTCAGTAGGTACTTCAGGCTTCCAGTACATACATACACACATATATATGTTTTATATATATAATATATAATTTATTTGTAAGCAGAGAGAGATAGAAGAGAGACAGAGAGAATGGGCTCACAAGAGCCTCCAGCTACTGCAAACAAACTCCAGTAGCATGCACCACTTTGCACATCTGGCTTTATGTGGACACTGGGGAATCAAACCCCGGGTCATTAGGTTTTGCCAGCAAGTGCCTTAACTGCTGAGCCATCTCTCCAGCCCCTGCCATATGTGTTTGAGCAGGATAATGATATGTTCAGAATGACATCAAGTCTAAGGAGATCAATGGTCCAAGAGGGTGTTTGTCCCTTGTAACAGTGGGAGACGAAGACAGAAGTTCTTTAAGGAAGGAAGTAAGAGGAGCTGTGACAGATGCTTGTGTGTTAATAGCTAAAAAAAAAAAAAGCTGGAACAGGCCTCCTCTGGGCTCCAGAATACAGAATACAGAGGAGTCGAAGCTGGCACCCGGTTTTGGGGCATGGACACTGGAAGGAACAGTGATGCCAGAAGACAGGAAAGCCAGGAGTAGTGACTAGCTTAGGGACACTGGGGGTCAGTTTCATAGGAGGTATATTTGGATGAGGTTTGGCGAACAAGGAGCCCTCTAGCAAGGAGACAGAGGGCCAGCTTGAGCTAAATACACCACACTTATCCAGTTGACTGGAGGGTCCTCCACAGTTGGAGTGGGGAGTTGGTGTGTCCACAGCACCCCCAGTCTCCCTACGTATCCCTTCCTTAGACATCATCTAGTATCCCAGAAGTTAGCAATAGGTTATAATTATAGAGTAACAATGGTACTTCAATGTTAGCGTGGGAAGATGGGATCCCGTTAAATACAGAAACAATGCTGCCTCCAGGGTTGGTAGGTGATATAAGTGAAAGAAGCCACAGGAGTTAGGGAAATCAGAGGCGAGTTCACCACCCTATGAATTACCGAATGTCACCAGCGTAGCACTGACGGTAAAGGCTGGGTTGTAGCTAGACATGGGGGGGGGATTAACGACAGAACAGTTACAGCATCTGTATGATTCATAGGTTACAGTGCCTTTTCTCTTTTTGCTTAGATGTTTGAAGAATCAACATAGTGCATACTTGCAAGGGATGGCTTTTGTCTATTAAGCCTCCTGATTGTCTGCTTGGAGAGGTTTAGAGTTGGCCACAAGAATGCCTTCTGCACTGGATCTTTCCCTGGGAATCCACTGAGGTCCTATGAATGGACGGAACTTAGCATCTCTTTGACCCATGAGCCACTCCATCTGAACACATGGGCCATTTGGAGAAAACAGAGGACAGGCCAGGACCCCCGGGGGGAAGAAAGAAGGGCCTCTCTAGTGGGTAGGGGCTCGAATCCAGCTTCAGTTCAGTCAAGGTTATGTGAAGTAACCTTTGCATCCCAATCCTGCCAGCTTTGAAAATCATCTCTAGAAGAGCCAGCCTTTTGTGCTGTTTTCATTTCTCGGAGAAAAGATATTAGACATTAAAGGGACATTGCAGCAGTTTTAAGTGTTCTCAGAAAAGTCAGATGTTTTTGGGTTAAGAATGCGCCTCGCACTCATGGATGAGCAATATATATCTGCACATCTGATTGTCAGACCTACTTTTACAAAAGTAAGTGGACTTGAAAAGGGTTTTAGCAAATTATTTTGGAAAGAATGAAATTAACAACCGCAGCCTTGTCTCCTTCTCCAATTATAGTGCAGAAAAAAAATTGTTTATTTTTCTGGCGTATGAGGGAGCTAGCTTCCACCACGTTATTTTCCTCTCGTGTCTGATTTACTGAGTGAAAAATGGAGGAGACAAAGGAATAACATGAAATGTAAAGTATATTCTTGGCTCTAAAGAGCAAGCCAGAAGAAACGGACTAATGACATTGTAATGGTTCTGTTCCTGGCGAACAATCCTTGCACCTCACTCCTGTGCACGGATTCGGACGAGGGTGGCCTGGCTGTAGCCTTGCACAGGTTTCAAACCAGTGCACCATCACTAAGTTGCTTCATGACAACAGATATGAGTGTATTTGTATTTGGGTGTCACAGAAGCTTTAGTCTTGGGGCTTCAAATCATTTCCTTTAGTGTACCTGGTAGCTCAGGGGTACGGTGCGCTTTGTGTGACTATCTGTATGTCAATATTATGGGAATATTTGCTTGTGGCAGCTCTTTGAAGAATCCAATAAATGTAATCAAAGCCCCAACAATCAAACAGCATAATACTTCTGCTGAGCACCAAGAGGCCTTGGCAACTGTACATTCTCCCATTGCCTCTCTCAAGCGTTCGCCCGCCAGCCGCTCATTCTGTCTCTCTCTCTCTTTGTTCTTCCTTCCTGCCTTTGTCTTGAGTACTAACAAATTTTTACTGCTCTAAAATATTAATCACTGGAGAGTTTTCCCTTAGCCTGGGGTTGCTCATGGATCCCTTCTTCCTCGTGATTCCTAAATGAGAAAACTGCTATTTTTAAAAATATTTTTAAATTTTATTTATTTACAAGGAGAGAAAGAAAGAGAGAGAGAGAGAGAGAGAGAGAGAGAGAGAGAGAGAGAGAGAGAGAGGCCCCTTCATGCATATGGCTTTACGTGGGTACTTGGGAATCAAAGCCGGGTCCTTAGGCTTTGCAGGCAAGGGCCTTCATTGCTGAACTATCCAGCCCAGAAAACTGCTCTTTAGGCCAGGACCCTGCACCGGCTTCTTACTCCATATCTTGGGAAGAGGCGTGTCTTTAGGAAGTCACATTCCGGACCTTCCTTCAGGCTGAAGTTCTAAAGAATCATCCATGGAAGCTTCCATTGAAGACGCATCTATCTCCTGCCTAGCCCATTTGGCCTGTTGCTGTTCTGGAAGCTTCCTTCCTCTCGGCTCAAAATAAGCCTAATTAGTATTTTTGTTTTGTTTTGTTTTGAGACAGGGTCTTGCTAAGCAATCTAGGCTGACCCCAAACTTGCGGCAGTCCTCCTGCCTCAACCTTTGAGATCTGGGATTATAAACTTGGGCCACTCTGTCTGGCTTACACGAGCCTTCTTTTCTCCAACAATTCAGTGGGTGTCAGAGCAGCTAAACGAACTCCCCATTCCCACATGTTTTCAGCATCCCCCCTCCCTAACCATTTCTATAAGGGTACAAGTGAGAAACATTATCCTGAAAACCTAAAAGAGGGAAATTGGATGATGACATTTTGATGAACAACAATATTTGGGAATGTGGGCTCTACTGTAACGAGCCTTCCAAATGACTTTTAAAAGGGGGTGAGATTTAGATATGTTTCCAATATAATTTTAAGACTCTGTACTGCCATTCCTACCGAGAATCATGAAAACATTCGCACATAAACAAAAGCGCTGCGGCGTGCTGGGTGATTTATTTGGCACCATCAGGCAGGGGGTGGGTTATATCACTGTATGCTATTGATCTAATTATCAAGAAAATTATTTGGTTGCCTGAGCCACGCATAATGACTTCATGGAAGATGGACTTGGTGTGTGAGATGCCTTTTCATTGCTTGAGGTTTGCCTGTGCCTGGGGCGGGGGGTCCCTTAAACTCTACCTTTAAAGACATGCTCCCTAATCCACACCAAAGGATTCTTTTCCTCCTCCTGATTGGCTCTCAGCCTTTGGTGGTAAAACCCAAATCAAGGTGTGGCTGTGTGATAGCTTACCCGTTTGGTGAGCTGTGTGTCCATCATGAAGTTGTGGACATGCTTCTCGGCTTTAGTGAGTTCCAGTTTCCGGGCCACCACAGCTACCACAAGAGCAGTACAGCCCGCACCCTGTGGGAGGACATCAAGGGGTGCACAGGGGAGAGAACACATTAGTAAGAGACAGGGTCCAACATTCAACGTGCCCCATGTCCACTGGGCACTTCCAAGGACCTGAGGTCTCTGAACCCTGCTGCTCCCAGCTAAGAAGGGGTCTGCAATGCCTCTTGCCTTGTGCCCTCTGCTTGACATTTAGTGGATGGAACCTTCACGAGCTGCTCAGTGTTACAAGGACTGAGACCTCGGGGACTTCAACCAATGAGCTGTCAGGATCCTACCAGCCTGATGGTGCGGTGGGTGACATGCACTCCCTGTCTGCCCTATGCGTGTCCCAAGCCCAAGCCAGCTCCATCCCAGTGGGCCCAGGAGGAAGGGGAAGGCGTGGGCTGCAGTGTAGTATGTATGCCGCACCTGCCGGCAGCTAAGTGATTCCTGAAAATAACCCAAAGTGACAGCGTGAGCTCTGCTGGGTCTTTCTACCTGTGACTCAGCACAAGGCATCCACTCCTAGTTTTCAGCAGGAGGCTCAGACCCTCCGCATGTTAAAGACGCCAGCACTGCCTAAAGCCAGGCTTTGAGTGAACCTGCAGAGGACCCTCGGGCTTTCCTGAATTATGTTCTGTTCTGGAAGGAACCCTGCAGGAGAGGCGAGCATGGCAGGGTTGAGATGAGCTACAGAGTGGCAGGGCTGCTTCCTCCCTCCCTCTCTCTCTCCTTTGGGTACTTGAATGTCTGGGCAGTGAGCAAGGACAGCTAAGTGGCATGTCCCAACATCCAGAAACCCTCACTGCTGTGCTGTTCAGGGGCACATGGAGGTAGAGAGAATCCTGCTCCCCGCTTCTCCTGCGACCTTGGATGCTAGCCCTGCGTTCTTCTCACAGATCCCCATACCCCCTGCACCCAGGAACCTCGCTGACCACCACCTCTAGAAAGAGGTGGTAGATGTCTTCCCTCAGGTGCTGAACAGAAAGCTATGGAGCCCAGGTTAGAATTCAAGGTGCAGGTCCCCTGCGTGAGGGGACCCACTGGTGATGTTTTTTGACTTCTCCAACATCACAATATGTGTAAGAAATGGACAAGAATGTTTCTCAAACATGCTACATTCTACACAGAATTTGGAGGGGTGGACCCGTCCCCCCAGCCTCCCCAATCCAGTTTGGCATGGCTCTGTCCATTCTGTTAGCCACTTGTCTCCAAACAGAGCCCTGCCCAAAGTCCCTTAGCTTTCCTTTTCTGACCTCATTCTCCTCTTTTGTTTGGGGATGGCTGTGTTTTCCTGGCATCTGGGACTTGCTGGAGACTCTGTGCCCAATCTTCAGAGAATATGGGCAGTTGGACATCCTGGTCTGTAGCTGTAATCAATTTAGCCAGGCTGCCAAAAGCAAAAATAGCTTAAAAGAAACTGTCCCAGAGGGAGGATGCCTGCGACCTCTCTCTTCAACTAGACCCAAAGAGGGACATGTCAAGATGTTAAAAATGGAATATCGAGGAGAGGGTTCTCCCCAGGCCCTCCTGTGCCCAGAAAAACATCACTTAAGTGATCCCAGAAGGCTGGGGGTGGTGGTGATGGGGAAGCAGCCAAAGAGTGAGCGTTGGGGCTCCCTCTGCCACCTTTGGGAACTTCATCCAAATAACCAGTCACCTCCATCCAAACTCCAGGGTCCAGGTGAGAGCTTTGTGCCTGTTGCCAGCCCTGGCCCCCGCCCAGCTGGTTGAATGCAGAATTCTAACTAAAGAGCAACCTGGATTACTTGAAAGGCTCTGCATGGAGTCAGAAAAGTGGACCCACTCCTGTCTCCCAATTTCTCTCAACTTAACAAATGTAAACGCTTGCAGATATTTCTCCAGGGGATGCCACCTTCCTAACCCAATTCCAGCTTTCATAGATGGCACTGGGTACTCTGAATTTGATCTTTCTTTTAGATAACCCATTGTCTGGATATAATTAGGGAGGTCACCAATAACGATACTGAACCTGGACCTTTCCATTAAGAGACCACCTTGTCAACAACCCCTAGAAAGTGGTGGGCAAAAAGGAGATGGTAAATGGTAGACCCTATTGCTGAAGACCCCACATGCTTGGGCTGCAGTTCACTGGGAAATCAAGCTGGAGCTGAGCTGGAAACCTCCTCCCTGTTAACCAGCTGCCAGAAAGCTAGAAAAGGCTATGGCTGCATGCAGCTCTATGGGAGAGAGAAGTCATCAATGGTGGTGAACAGCAGTGGCCCTTGCAAGCCTTAAGCCTTGAGAATGGCCAGCCAGGCCAAATGTGCCAACTGGTGAAATAGTGGCACATCTGTTGTGGGGGAAACCAACCGCTCTCTAATTGGACTGGAGACCTGCTCCCCAGGAGGGAATTCATGCCTTGTACTGAAAACCTAGTCAAAAGCCTATGGTGGGGGAGGTCATGAGCCCTAGGGGAGCAACACCAGCTGTTGTCGTACAAGCACTATTGTTTTTAATTAGCACACCCACATGATAATGCTACCCCCACTCTTGTCTAGAGAAGCTTCTCTTATCAGATAGTGGTGACCACTGGGATAACTCAAAAGACCCCACAGTGCTGAGAAGAAGTGACAGTGGAATGTTCAGCACTGGGACATCTCCATCACACTTCCCGAGGCTCAGGGTCTATTAGGGAAGAGGTGGAGGAAAGATCGTAAGAGCCAAAGGAAGGGGAGGACTGCTTACAACGCAAAC
>PVHP010012641.1:0-35986 GCA_004024765.1 Zapus hudsonius
GCAAGCAGTCCCATTGTCTTCTTAACCAGCTTTGTGAACGCAGGATCAATATCCCTATGCTGGCTCGCATAGTGTGCTTGTGTCTCTGTTCACACCCATCTTCTGCTTTTTATTTTTTCCTTCCTCTCACTCCCCCCACCCCCACATCTTTTTGAACAGGTTATGTGGTAGTTATCCACAAGAGCTCATAGTACCTGCTTGGATCACTGACAAAGAACTAGAAAGTGTGGCAAGCTTCAGATCCTGGAAGCGCATCCCTGCTGTCATCTACAGGTTAGTAAGCGAGGCCACCCCTCGGCTGGCTGATGCTGATACCCCACTGCAGGTGTTGGTGCTAGTACTGCTGCAGACCTGGGAAGTAGGGGCTAGGACTCGGAACTTTCCAGGCAAGCCTGTGCTTCCTTCTCACTGAAGCCACTTCTCCAGTAAGTAACACACCAACACTTACTGCATCTAGAATACTAGGTGGTGATTCAGGTAGACACAGAGCATTTTAATAAAAAGAGGTTGGAGTTGGAGTAGCAAGATCATTCTTTCTTGTGTTGACTTGAATTTAGCTTCAGGTGTTAGCAGAGCTTTCCTGTTGAGAAATGAGTCCTAGAAAGTGAGGCATAGGAGACTAGAGTTGTGAGGTGATTGATCCTTTGACATGTGGAAAGATGAGAGAGAGGGAGAGAGGTAGGAGAGGGAGAACATTTAGAGAGAGAGAGAGCATTTAGAGAAGGTTGGGGCTGGGTAGAAGGTTTCAGAGATCCAAGGCATGAAAGCTGTTGTGTGGCTTTTCCTGGGACGACATAGACTAACATCTGTTCACCCCATAGAGGGCACTGACTACAGACCTGAGAAACTATTCTACACAAGTCTAGCTTGATGAACAGTTGGGTTTTCTGGAGTTACAGGAGTGTGGATGACTTTAGCGACTTCACTGAAAAGCCCACCAGCATGGTTGATGACTCACCAAAGCTGTGTTACTGGAGTTCCCTGCAGAATTTGTAGGCAGCCACCAAAGTCTCCCACCCCAACCAGCAATTGTTGATGGCTTACATAACCCTGGGGAAGGGTTTATATAATCTTAGGAGTTTTTCTCCCCCCTCCAGGAGGAGAACCAAGGGATGCAAGTTCTAGAAAGAGATGATGGAATAACAACAAAGTGTAGATTGTGGAGTCACAGACCTAAGTTCAAGTGTGTCTGATAATATGTGCTGTGTCACCTTCAAGTTCCCTAATTGATCCTAAGTAGGGTCTCATTAACCCAGACTGACCTGGAACTTACTCTGTAGGCCCAGGCTGGCCTTAAACTCACAGTGATCCTCCTTCCTCAGCTTCCCATAATAGGAAAGATAATTCTAATTCTGCAGGTGTGCTGTGACATCTGAATAAGGGTCTGTCAACACTAGGCTTCTTTAAGTGACATTGGGAGTAGATTTTTTTTTATCCATGAGTGATTACTTTGTAAATCATTTCTGTCTTGGCTCTTACAGACTCATGTTAAATTTTAGAAAGTCTTTATCATTTATGTTAACTTTCTCCATTTAATTTTTCCAACTTGTAGACTTTTTAGACATGCCCTGAGTTGGGCTAAACCAGTGGCTTAATTAAAAATTCTTTAATGGTGTTGGAGAGATGGCTCAGCAGTTAAAAGCACTCGCCTACAAAGCCTAATGACCTGGGTTTCACTCTCCAGTACCCAAGTAAAGCCAGATGCACAAAGTAGCCCATGCATCTGGAGTTTGTTTGTAGTGAGTACCTGGAGGCCCTGGTGCACTCATTCTGTCTGTCTGTCTCTGCTTGCACATAAATAAAAATTTAAGAAATTCTTTAATGCCAGGAGCCATTCCACTCAAATATTGAGGTGTTGTAGAAAGGGATTTCTCTTGAATTCTCATGGTGGTGACCTGCTTGAGCATTTGGTCCACTGAAGGTAAATTATGATGCCCACCCTGAATGGAAACTGAAAAATACTTGCTGAAGCCCAGTGGAGCCCATTAAGCTTCCAGTCTGTTTTCATCACTTTTGTTTTCAGCCGCTCCTAGGTAAATTAGGTGACCTACTTTTCTATTACTCAATGGTAAGAATTAGAGAACAGTAAAAGCTGGGGGGATTTATAAGCATTATCAAGAAGCAGCCAGCTCCTGCTCTGATCCATAGCTGTGTGAGATAGCTGCCTGGCATTTGTGGAACTTGCTGACTTAGAGCATATATTCTCTTTATTTTGCAAGTAAAAGAGCTTATATGGTATGTGATGCACATATGTGCAGATGCATACATCCCAAATGCACTTGTGCAGAGACCAGAGAATGTCAGATGTCCACCTCTTTGGCTTATCTGCATGTTTCCTTGAGACAAACTCATTAAACTGAGAGCTACCATTTTCAGTCAGACTCAGCAAGCCCAGCAATTCTCTGGCCCCTGCCCCCCTCCCCATAGGACTTGAGTTATAGTTGTGTATGGCCACACCCAACTGTTTACATGGGTACTAGGGAATCTGAACTCAGGGTGAATGAAGCCCTCATGCTTGCTCTGCAAGGGCTCTTGACCTAATGAGCCATCTCACCAGCCTCTAAAAGATTTAATCAATTCTCCTCTTAGGCAGAAAGTCTGAATGTTAATTAAGAAAAACTTAGAATGCAGAAAAAAAAACTTTTCTTTTCTAAAATTTATTCCAGGCATGAACTGTAAGATCCCCCCCCATCTCAAGACCCTATAGTATATACATAAATGACAGTTTTTATTTTCAATCTTTCAGAGAAAACCTCTCGTGATTATAATTTAAAATTCCTGGTGTAGACAATGTAAAATCGGACAGGCTTCCTAGAATTGCCATCTCAGAAGAGCTCCACAGTGTTGGTTGGGCATTTCATGGCGGGTATGAAGACTCTGAGATGCTCATCACTTGTTTGCCAGCTTAGGTAGCAGAATGCCTGTGAGTCTACCTTTACTGAATTTAGTTGTCTGTCTTCAGGCTGCAGCAGTGATTTCCTGAGGTTTCTAGCTGCAGTGACTTGACGGCCCTGTAGCCTGATTAGAGCTTTCCTCACTGTGATGAGTGAACAGTAATTGGATTTATAGATGAAGGCAGAGATCACTCTAATACAGCAAGATGGTGCAAAAGGCACCATCTGTTGTGCAATTCACAGCTCCTCTCTGTGCACATGGTGATCATTCAAAACTCCTAGCCATGTAGGGAACATGCCGCCTGACTATAAGTTAGGGATAGTTAAAACAGTTAGGTTTCTATGTAAAATTGAAACTGTTTTAGTAGGTGGGGCTCATTCAATGAACATTTTTACCCTTTGTGATTTTCCTAGTTCTGTTTGTTAAGGTGGCAGAAATGCTTGTTTTATTTTTTAGTTTTATCTTTCATGTATTTTAAAGCAGTTTAGAAGATTGCAGAAAACATAACTGCCTCTTGGTGAACCCAGTCAAAGCTATATTATAAGGACGTTGGCCCTGAAAACCCAAAACCCTGGCTGACGAGTGCCACCTGCTGTTCCTCTCTGGCAGTGCTGGGAAGCCAGCCCTGCAGAGGCTGTGGAGACTCAGGACAGACCCACCCTCTTCCTGGGGAAGCTTGCAGTCATTCAGTTCCATCCTTACCCAGTGCCTGTGTTTGAAGGCAAGCATGACAATAATTGATATTTTTATTTCATATACATATGACCCAGTTGAATGATTTGGTAGTAGGTGAACTTCTGCCTACTCTTTCACAGTGAGGGAATACTGAAAACCTGTGGGTAAACCATTGGTTCCAGTGGAATTTGATTACTGCCAACTTTAATTTATTGCACATGAACTTTAGGATTAGAAACAAAAATGCTTCTCATTGTTCCCTAAAGAAGAAAACACATTCAGTGCTGTTTTTTTGAGTCCATTTAAGCCATATTATGTATTTGTGTGAATATATTTGCATATACATGCTTACAGCAACTTTAAAAGAAAATACAGACATTTCCTCCTGGATATACAATTGGTAGACATTTGAATTTTAGCTTACCAATTTTTATTCTGACTTTTTTTAAAACAGTAAACTGGTAAAACTTACAATGTAAAAAAAAACTCTAAATATGTCACCTATAAGTCACCCTTTTAAAGTATATTATTCATCTCTTACCATATACATTTAGAGTTATAGTGAACACTTCTGTAATTTTGGTATAAAATGTACCCAAAAAAGAAACCTCATACTTATTTTCCCCAGCTGCCCTAGCCTGAGGTGACCAGCAATACACATTTCTGTCTCTAGGCTGGCATGTTTTTGATACTTCATATAAATGGGATCTTGCAATCTATGACTTTTTGTGGTGGGCTTATTTCATTTAGTGAGCATTAATTTCATCAGTGTTTTAGCATGCATCAGAACTTTCTTTTTACTACTAAAGAATATATTTCTGAGTTTAATTGCCTTATTAGGAAAACTTTATTAAACCCTTACTAGGGTTTTAATAGCATCTTAAAGTAGACTGTATGATTTCTGCTCTTGAAGAAAGATCTGTCAGAGATTGGTTTGCTGAGGTTGCTGTTTCTTTTCTGTTCTCTCTCAATATATATATATATATATATATATATATATATATATATATATATATATATATATATGACCTGGGGAATTGAACCTAGGTCATCAGGTTTTACAAGCAAGCACCTTTAACCACTGAGCCACCTCTCCAGCCCCTTATTTTTTCCTTCTAAGCAGCTATATTTCTATAATAAAAGTAGTTTGTGACTCAAGAAATCTCAGACCAGTTAAGGGTCCTGGTCACAAAATCAGGATTTGTGTGAAAAGAGCCCTCAAACCAGCAGTAGTGAGTTCATGGTTGTTGCAGTGACCCCAGAAGTGAGGCAGTTCTTTCTACTCCAGCATCTGTTGTGCCATAGCATTTAGGTTCCGTAACAGAAAGAAAGAATTTGTACTTCATTATTGGGTAGAAGAATTCGTTTGTAGTGTTTATAGATTTTTAAAACTTATTTCCCAAAATAAGTTGAAAGATTCAAATATTTTAAATGTGAACATTATCTTTCTTTCCTGTGCATTTATCATTTTATTTGTAACTCTACACAGGACTCTCTGATAGTGTGATAAAGTTACATAGGTTTGTGTGATTAATGTTATTAAAGGAAATTTCTGCTCCATTCAATAGTGAGAGGACTTGGAACCAGTCCCGTACTTATCTAGTGTCAGGCTGTTCATTAAGGAGCTTAAAGTCAGCTACCTTACTTTTTTAAATTTTATTAGAGTGAGAGAAAAGAGGCAGATAGAGAATGGGTGGCCAGGGCTTCTAGCCACTGTAAAAAAAACTCCAGATATATGCACCACCTGTGCATCTGGCTTTACCTGGGTACTCGGGAGTTGAACTCTGGTCTTCTGCTTTGCAGGCAAGCGCCTTAACCGCTGAGCCATCTCTCCAGCCCAACCTTACTTTTCAGTAAGTAGCGAACATCTGAATGAGGGTCCTGGGATGGTCCAGTTTTTGCCTTGTTTCCCACACAGGCACCAGAGCAACGGAGCTGTCATTGCCCGCTGTGGCCAGCCAGAGGTTAGCTGGTGGGGCTGGCGCAACGCAGATGATGAGCACCTGGTGCAGTCGGTGGCCAAGGCTTGTGCTTCTGACTCCCGGTCAAGTGGCAGAAAGGTTCCAACTAAGAGCAGCCCTAGAGACTTACCCAACGGGGGAGACCTTTCTGATGTGGAGTTTGGTAAGGTGCTCCCTAGACCGTTGCAGTGGTTTTTATAGCATCTGAGACCCTTCTCTAAAGTTTATTTACTTGCATGTGTGTTGCGGGGAGGGCAGGGTCTCTTACTGCTGCAAACATGTCAGATGCTTGTACCACTTTTTACATGGGTGGCTTGGTGATTAAACTAGTGCTGGCAGGCTTTGCAAGCAAGCACCTTGAATCGCTGAGCCATCTTCCTAGCCCCACAGGACCTTTTCTTGAAGTGGCCTCTTCCTTAGACAGTTACTTTTATAGAAGAGAATCTGGAGGGATTGTTTGAGGGGTCAATGGTTTTGACAAAGAACTGGCAGACTATTTCAAGCGTGGTTTAAGAGCCTGGAGTGTTGTCTTCATGAAAAGAGTGATGCACTGTGATGACAGGTTGCAGTGCCTGCAATGTGTGGAGAAGTGTTGGGTTTTATGAGAGCACTGCAGATGTAGGGAGCGGGGAGGAGACTGGGCTTTGCAGGTCTCCATGTACTGCTGGAGCTGTTTCCGAAAAATAAATTCTCATCAACTTGTAATCAGAAGGCAAAACAGAACATAAACTGGAGCCAAGTCTTGTATATCAAGGGTCTAGTTAGAGGATTTCATTTAATTGAGTCTTTGTTATTCTGTGAAAGTGCCTCTGCTTCTAATTTTCATGGTTCTAGAAGAAACAGGTTTAATCTGTTCTTACCCTTTCCTCATGTCCCCAGATTCTTCTCTGTCAAATGCTTCAGGAGCAGAGAGTTTAGCTATCCAGCCGCAGAAGCTTTTGATCTTGGATGCACGCTCCTATGCAGCAGCTGTGGCCAATCGAGCCAAAGGAGGAGGCTGTGAATGCCCAGGTGAGGCCACTTCTCTGCAGTCCACGCTCAATCTAGACTTAAATTCGAAATGAGTGACAAGTCATGTTCCTCACCCTGTCTCCTGAGAGCCAAAGCCTCTCTGTGTATTCTTAACACTCTGTACTTCTCTGAGCCAAATCAGGAGGCATAGTAAAGCCAAATAGTCTTCCTTCTACCTCGTCTGTCCATGCCGTTCAGAGGCTCTATTTTGTTTTCTTTTTCGGTTTTTCGAGGTTGGGTCTCGCCCTAGTCCAGGCTGACCTGGAATTCACTATGAAGTCTCAGGGTGGCCTTGAACTCATGGTGATCTTCCTACCTCTGCCTCCCAGAGTGCTGGGATTAAAGGCGTTAATCCGGCTATTTTGTTTTCTAAAAGCAGTTGTTGCCTTTGATAGTAGATATGCTTATCACTAATCTCCTAACATAGTCTTCACAGGATTACTTCTTTTTTTATATATTTATTCATTTTCAAGCAGAGAGAGAGAGAGAGAATGAATGAGCGAGCACCAGGGCCACCACCTTGTGGGTCTGGTTTATGTGGGTACTGGGGAATTGAACCAGGGGCCTTAGGCACTGGAGGCAAGTGCCTTAACCGCTGATCCATCTCTCCAGCCCAGGACTACTTCTTAGAAAAGCTAGGGTCAGCCGGGCGTGGTGGCGCACGCCTTTAATTAAATACAGAACTCTAGTAAAGTAGCCCTGCCTGGATCTGTGACAGTGTTTGAATGCTGGCTTTCTCCAAGGAGGGACCTCCTGTGCCAGCGTGGACTGCCTTTTAGGCAGAGTCACCAAGCTCCTTCCTCCTTCAGATATGAGGTGAAAATTGAAAGCAGCTGAACCTAAGTGAAATCTGAATGCATGAGGGCATTGTTGTGCCAGGTTCTTAGAGATTCTAGAGGCCCAAGAAGTTTCTAAGCCTTTCTTTTAAAGACACCAGTATTTATTTTGTTAGTATCTTCATTGCAGATCTAACCTTTCTTTTCCACGCCTGTCACAAAGCCAACTAAAATTCCAGCACTGATTTCCTCATAGAATAAAGCATTTGGGCTATATACATCAGTTAAGTGTCACACAGCCCAAGTGGGCTTTAAATTCAACATGCTTGTATTCTCTTTGTTCTCTCCAGAGTATTACCCAAACTGTGAAGTCGTATTTATGGGGATGGCAAACATTCATTCTATTCGGAGGAGTTTTCAGTCTC
The DNA here is from genome assembly GCA_004024765.1 of Zapus hudsonius. NCBI lineage: Eukaryota > Metazoa > Chordata > Mammalia > Rodentia > Dipodidae > Zapus > Zapus hudsonius. The sequence goes on from PVHP010012641.1 coordinate 7,744, forward strand.
TGAGGTTGCTGTGCACACAGATGCCAGATCCTGGAAAGTAAGACCATGGCTTTAATTTTGCATGCTTGTTTTGTTTCAGAATAATGTAGAGCTAACTTGTTTCTTAGTGAACTTCAATTCTGCTCTGAGCGGCTGATGAGAAGAGGTTTGCACTGAGGAGGAGCTGGCAGGAAGCTGATCTCGAGGCCAGGTTTGAAAATGTCTCAGCCCTCAGGACAGAAACTACCTTCTTGTTTCCTGGGACCTCTTCCCCTTAGCAGTGCAATTCTCTGCATTCTGAAGGGATGTAGTGACACTTGTTTGTGAAATGGGCATCTTAACTATATAAAGTCACAATTTGTGTCTTATGTTCCAGAAGGGTTAGACTTGTTAGGTCAGCTCTAATCTGCTTCCATTTCTAAAGTGCTTTTATTTAATAAGACCACTATTGTGATTTCTATTGCTTATTAAAAATGAATGACTGACATTTGCAGTGGGGCAGGTGAAATAATACTTTCTGTGAGGGGACTGTTTGAATACAAGATAAATTAGGAGGAGTGCTCTATAAAACAAATGTGAACAGATAAATATTTAAAAGCTTGTTTTACTATTATAGGAAGTCAGAGCTAAGCCAGAAAAAAAAAAAAAAAACCCAAAATTTTCTTTCATTGGTGTTTGTGCTAAAGCCCATAGTTGTTTCTCTGGGTCCTGTTAGTAGACCTGGTGATCACATCAAGTTTTGCTGCATTCTTTGTTGGATTTATTAAATCAGGTGCTGCCTTGTGCTGACTCTTGAAGAGCAAATGATTAAGTGCATCATCAGCACTGGGGGTGAAGCAGTGTCCTTTGGGGAGAGCCTAACCAAGACATGAGTTTGCTGCTTTCCTTTAGGGATCATGCATTTGCATCTGTCACAATTCTAGGGCCTAGCTAGCCTATCTCTAAGGTTGGGGCTGAGGACCGTGGGGACTGGCCACAAACTGTGTTTCTTGGTCAACTAGCTTGATAGTTGCAGGTCTGTTTTCCTGTCTGTAAAATGAAAAAGCTAGGTTAGTACTAGGTGGTCTCTAGTTGCATATATTAAAATTCTTTCTTAAAAAGCTTTATTTTGAGGCCTGGGAGATGGTTCATTTTTTTTTTTTTAATTTCAACTTTTCTTTTTTTTAAAATATTTTATTTATTTTCAAGCAGAGAAATACAGAGAGAAAGAGAGAGAGAGAGAGAGAGAGAGAGAGAGAGAGAACCAGGGCCACCACCTTGTGCGTCTGGCATATATGGGTCCTGAGGAATTGAACCTGGGGCCTTAGGCACTGGAGGCAAGTGCCTTAGCCACTGAGCCATCTCTCCAGGCCCTGGTTCATTTGTTAAAAGTGCTTGCATAGCCTGCTGGCCCAGGTTCAGTTCTCCAGTACCCATGTAAAGACAGGTGCACAAAGTGTACATGCATCTATAATTTGTTTGTAGCAGCAAGAGGCCCTGGTGTGCCCATAATTATCATTTTCTCCCCCCCCCCCGAAATAAAAATATTTTTGAAACTTTTTTCTGACCTTATGAATCCTAAAAGTCATTAGCACTTACTTGATTCATATGAGTGGGGGATTTTTTAAGAAGAAATGCTTAGTATTTGACAACAAATCACCATGGTGCCTTGAAGCCTTTTTCTAAATTTGTAAGGAGAGAGGATGAATGCATGAGAATGAGCCCATCAGGACCTCTAGCCATTGCAAATGAACTCAAGATACAAGCGCTACTTTGTGCATCTGGTTTTATATTAGTACTGGGGAATCAAACCCAGGTACTTAGGCCTTTTAGGCAAATGCCTTAACCACTGAGCAATCTCTCCTGCCCTCTTTTGAGTATAAAAGAAGCTATGGCAGTGGTGGGACAGTACCCATCCCAGTAAGCCTCACATCTGCTTGGGGGTGTGGAGTGCTGGGGAATGATATGCTCCTGTTCCAGGGTGAATGGTAGCACAGAGGAGCACAGCACACCCTCTGCTGGCTGCTTTCAGGGTCAATCTTCTCTCTTGGAGCCATTCTTTTTATCCAAGAATTCTGAAGGTTTTTTGAAAATCTTTACTGAATCCTATCTGCATTAAGACCAGCAATATTGTGGCCATTAATGTACTGGTTTGCATGAGTAGAAATCATCCTGTTTGGCCTGTCCTGTTTTACTCAATGCGTAGTTCAGACTTGAACAGTGGTAGGAATTAGGGCATGGGTAATAGTGATGCTTGTGCCTTTCTTGTTTGTGGGTTCGGGTTTACGTCTTATAGACATATTTGTATTTGTGCTTTCTTTTGTTGGGGAAGAAAGTTGTTAATTATTCAATATATTGTTTTACATCTCTTTAAGTGGCTCTCAGAATGTTTCAGAAATACCTACTTTTCTTTTATGTAGGATTATGAAGTTTTTCTGGGAAATAATTGTGTGGTGGTACATTCCTATAATCCCAGTATTTGGGAGACTGATAAAAGGACTGTGAATTCCAGGCCAGCCTGGGTTCTATAGCAAAACCCTTGTGTTTAAAAAAAAAAAAAATCCATAGAGATGTTAGAGCCAGAGGCTGTGCTACAGAATGTTTGCCTAGCAAGTGTAGTGCCCTGGTTTCCATCCCCAGCATGATAAGACGAAAGAATGTACTAGAAGCCAATGTGATAGTATTAGTCTATTTTAGAGGCTCTCCAGTATTAATCCTAGAGCTCATATTGGGCATACTTTATTTGTTGTAGCAATATCATATTGAGAAAAGTCTTGGAGTTGGTTTTTAATTTGATAGGCAGTGCATTAAATTACAGAAATCAGTATTTCCTCATCTCCTGTTTTTGTAGTTGGCTTTCAGCTCTTGAAAGCACAAAATGGCTCCATCACCTGTCTGTGCTTCTGAAATCTGCACTCCTGGTGGTGCACGCTGTGGATCGTGACCAGCGGCCAGTGCTGGTGCACTGCTCGGATGGTTGGGACCGCACTCCTCAGATTGTGGCCTTGGCTAAGCTCCTGTTGGACCCTTACTACCGAACCATAGAGGTGAGGAAGGTGAAGTAATACCCCCTATGTGGTGACCGTGTATATCCAAGAGTGGGAGTTGGTACCTCAGGATGGGTAGTAGAAATCTTTTTGAAGGACTTCATGATCAGTTTTGGGGTGATGAGTAGGTCTAAAGAAAGTGCAATTTATAATCATTCTCCAGCTTGAGCGAAATGGTAGTTGTATCTCCTGTCTCTGGTAGTGGGACAAATTGTGGGCAACAGGAATTGAGGGTACTGGAGTTTCCTTTGCAGCCTATTGGAAAGTTTTGACTACTTGAGAAAATGGGTTTCTATAAGAAGGTATCTATAGCTTAGAGTAGTGGGTCTAGCTAGTACCATATGGTGTTCGTGGAGAAAGAATTCTGTTCTGAAATGACTTAAAGACATAAGAAAATAGTGTTCTAAAGTACATACAGATATTTGTAAAATATGTGAAGAATTTTTTTCAAATACGACTTTACTAATATAACTTTTACAAATATAAAGGCAAAAATTTCAAAACTGAGGAAAAATTTGGGTGAGGGTGCCTTTTAGTAAATGAGAGAGGCTAAACATGGACTCATGAAAGGCATGCATAGCCACAGTCAGGGCCCTCAGTGAGTAGAGAATGGAGTGCAACAGGCTGTGAAGTTTCCCCAACTGTCTGTCATTAGGGAGAACACTTTTGGCTGTGAGCCTCGGCCAGAGGGACTTCCAGAGGCTGTTAAAGGAAGTTGCTGTTGGCCACACAAGGCTTGGTACTTTCACAGGTGAGATAGTCAATGGTTTCTCCTGGTGCTTCCCTGCAGGGTTTCCAGGTCCTTGTGGAGATGGAGTGGCTGGATTTTGGCCACAAGTTTGCTGACCGGTGTGGTCATGGGGAAAACTCGGATGATCTGAACGAGCGTTGCCCAGTGTTTCTTCAGTGGCTTGACTGCGTTCATCAGCTTCAGAGGCAATTTCCTTGCTCTTTTGAGTTCAATGAAGCATTCCTTGTGAGTCTGAACTTGCTGTTCTACATTTCGGGAACTACCTAAACTTGAGAGGATGTTGATGCAATGTTAGTGGCCCATGTTCACACAAAACTATGCAGTCCTCTTCAAATGCAATAGAGGAGCGATTTCTTTTCTCTTGTATTTATTTATTTAAAAGCAACAGTATAGAAAAAGACATTTTTTTATCTAATTAGTCCAAGTGGACCAAGTTTGCCTCTGTACCCTTGAGTCTAGTAGAAACCCTAAATACCAGTGCTCTCTGCTCCGTCTCCCTGTTCCCTGTCTTACAGCTTCTATCCCCTCATCCACTCACTGCTTGTAGCATTTTCCTCTGTACCCTCTGCATTAGCATGCTTCCTTCTCTGTGAGATCAGCTATAGCATAGAAACATGGCAATGTCTCCCATCTTATCCTGCATTTCATTTTATCTCATTTCTCTAGTCTCCTGTATGACAGAGTGCCTTAAGTCGTTTTGTTTGTTTTAAATAATTTGTTTTCTCAAATTTCTTTTGAATTTATTTTGGTCAGGCATTTACCCACATAGCTGCTTTCCTTTCAGTAGCCAGTGACCTCCATGTTGCTAATCTAGTGATCAGTACCTGTGTGTGCGTGCGTGCGTGCGTGCGTGCGTGCACACCTATCAGTTATCTTTTTGAGCCATTAGTACATGGTCACAGTTTAATTCCTTTCTTGAAACTTACCATAGTTCTTACTCTAAGTTTTCCTCTTACCTTCCTGGCTGTTCCTTTCTGTCGATATTTTGCTGGTTCCTTTTGGTCCCCTCAGTTTTGACTTCTCCTTAGTTCTACATGGCTCAGCCTCCAAGTTGCTTTTGCACCTAACTTCCTCTCTAAGAATCTCACCAAGCCTAGTACTTTTAATTACCATCTATATGCTGAGGAGCCACCCACAGATTGAAGAAGATGCATTTGCAGAAATGTAAGGGTGGAGTGGCTTAGCTGGGCTGACCACCTCCCCAAGAACATGTGCTCTACTGTATTCAGCTCAGACCTCGCCAGTTCACTCCAGCCTCACATTGTATAACTGAATATTTGCCATCTCCACTTGACATGTCGTAATAGCATTTCAAACTTCATCATTTAAAACTCACTTTTTGTTTCCTATATCTCTACCCACCCCCCAAATTAACATTACAGGAAGCTTCAATCTTACCACACAGCAACTCCATTCTTCTGTTAATTTAAGGAAAAAACCTTTATGCCATCCTCAACTCTTTCATATTTTACATTCAGTCTGGTAGATTCTGTAGCTCTGCTTTCAGAATATATCCTAGTGCCACACTGGTCTAAGCCACCAATATCTTCTGCTCTAACTCCAGAAAGTAAACTTAATGCAGAAGGTTCATGCTAAAATATTAGGTAGACAGTGCCCTTCTCCTACTCAGAAAATTCCAGTGACTACATTTCACATTGAGAAATACCTATGTCCTTCAAATAGCTTACATGCTCTTTTAGAGGTTACCTGTCTAGGCTCATTTCCTTCCTTGTGGCCTCCTTTAGTCATGCTGGCTTCTTTGTTGTTTCTTAGAGATTGTACACATGTGTTTACCTCAAAGCCATTTGCTTGGGGCTGTCTCTGCCTGCCACCTCATATGCCTATGTGACCTGCTCTTGTTTTCATCAGGTCTCAGCTAGTGAAGACTTCCATGCCCAGCACTTGCCTTATTCCTCTCACCTGCCGTAATCTCTATTGCACTTGTTACCTCTCCCTGACAGCTAGAACAAGCTCCACCAGAACAGGAGAGCTGGCTGTTCTTGCTGCATAGCCAGCACCCTTAATCTCTCTGGGCATGTAGTCTTCACTAATGATTTGTTGAGTGAACAAGTAGTTTTACAAGTGAGCTTTCACCTCAGACTGGAGTTTAGGACTATAGCTTACAGTATCTATTGCACTGAGGCTATTAACTCAGAAGCTCCAAGACTGTCTAGTAGAGAAGCTAAGAAGAATGGGAGTACACAGGTCTCTTTAACTCAGGAATTTTGGTGGTGAAGTCAGGTTCTACAATTGATGGTACCTACAACCTGTCAAATACCCCCCTCCCACACACCCCTACAGAGTGAGTAAAGTGTTTTCAGAGGTGTCAGGGTAGAGTGGCTTAGTTGGGCTGACCTCCTCCCCAAGAACATGTGCCTACTGCATGCTTTTGCCTCATTGGACTCCCTTAGGTGAAACTGGTACAGCATACCTATTCCTGCCTCTTTGGAACATTCCTGTGCAACAACGCCAAGGAGAGAGGGGAAAAGCATACTCAGGAACGGACTTGCTCTGTGTGGTCGCTGCTTCGGGCAGGCAACAAGGCTTTCAAAAACCTCCTGTATTCCTCCCAATCAGAAGCCGTATGTACCCTTCAGCCTGTCTCTGTCATCAGCAGAAGGGTTTTGGGGGTGGGTGACATGGGAGCCAGTTTGAGGATAGTATTTTATTGTGAAAGGATCTCTGCTATCCCCCCTACTGTTCTGTCTTAAGTAAAGCCTGTTTCCTAATGCTGCTCTGACTTGCTCCTCACCACTCTGTGCTCAGGGTGATTTGGTGTAATACACATTTCTTCTTTGCTACTCTAGAGACAGAAGTCCAGAGTTTTTTGGTACAAGGAGAGAGAGAGAGAATGGGAGTTCCAGGACCTTTTGCCACTACAAATAAACTCCTGTGCTTCTGGCTTTACATGGGTACTGGGGAATCAAACCCAGGCTGTCAGGCTTTGTAGGCAAGCACCTTAACCACTGAGCCATCTCTCCAGCCCAGAAGTCCAGAGCTTGATGTATTCCTAGAATGTTTCATCTCACCAGTGGAAGAGCCACTGAAGTTGTTTCTCTAGTGTTTTTTATAGTTGAGAAGGGGCTGCCCATGCTCCAGCACTTTCCCCAGGAACCCAGCAGTGATACCCACTGCTGCTTCTCTTTGCACAAAACTGTTTTTGACATTGGCATGTGTGTCTCTGTGATTCTCTGCTCACATTGAGAGCTGGCAGACCTTTTAAGACTTTGCTCACCAAAAGAATCTCTTCTGTTAAGCAGAGAAAAGAAGATACATAAATGTGTATCAGTACATGGTAAATGTTCCTTTGTCAGCTCTTAAACCCTTATGAAGTCAGAAGCAAGCTAATCAGAAGTTATATTGCTTTGCTGGATTATTAGTATGCTTCTTGTTACATTTAAAAAGAAAAGCTTAGCTGCTTCTCTCCCACCTTCACTATGCCTGCTGGGGAAGTAATAATACAAAAAGGAAATCCTTCATTTACCATGATTCATTTAAGTGATCCTATAAAACAGGCTTGACAGTTTCTGCTGAAGCCAAGCTTTATTGCCAAGGGAACAGACAATCACCATCTAACAGAATGACACACTCTTCTGCAGTAAAAGCAGCAAATCAAGCTGATGAAAGTCAGTCATTAAGGTGACCTGAGAAATAATTAATATGAAGTGGGTTTTGCATGCCCACTAGAGGTGCTTAGGGGAAAAATGCTGCCAAGCAAAAACTTTAGTCCTGAGTTAGTCCTCTTGGGAAATAGACCTGTGGCTATTGATGCCACCTCTGTGTTGATATAAGAACCAGCCGTGCGCTTGTTCATTGCTAGACATTTCTAAGAGACCTATTGGGACATGTTTAAACGTATGACCTCCCCACCTCTTCAGGTGTTGTACCCCGTGTGCCATGTACGGAACCTGATGCTGTGGAGTGCAGTGTACCTGCCTTGCCCATCCCCATCTACCCCAGTGGATGACAGCTGTGCGCCATATCCAGCCCCAGGCACCAGCCCTGATGATCCCCCCCTGAGCCGGTGAGCCTTGCACTGTGGCCACACACCTTGGGTCCTGCATTTGGACATTTGCAGGGACGATCAGAGACTGACATCATCTCTACAGCATCTTTCTTAGATCTTTGGAGTTTTAGTTTCTTTTTCTATTACTACTACTACTACTTTATCCTCCCTCCCTTCCTCCCTCCCTTCTTTCTCCTTCCTCCTTCTTCAACAGGATCTCACTCTAGCCAGGCTAGCTGGGAACTCGCTGTGTAGACCAAGTTGGCCTTGAACTTGCAGCCATCTGAGTGCTGTAATTACAGACAGGTATCAGCCTGCCAGTTCTTTAAGATAGGCAGCAAAGTCCTGCTTCTGGAAGTGTATCTGGCCCTTTCTGGAGTTTCATGGTAACGGAGCACATCCTCTGAGTCTCTGTGGTGCCCCTGGTGTGTTTCACCCACTGCTCTCTACTCCTGCCTCCCTGCCCTGATTTATTTTCTGAGGCTTTCAAGGCAGATGCTAGGAGATGATAAAAATTTCAGTTTTGCCACTTGTGGGTTAACTTTATTAAAATTTGAGTGCTAGGGATTGCATTAACTTAAATACCATAATATCAAAGAATCAGCAGTGCTACTTGGACACCTGCTGAGCAGCATAACATTATGAAGAATGCCTTTTTAAAATAGCATGTGCTTATTTGTTGGAGGGGACTCACCTCAGAGATGCTGCTGTAGTGACCCAATTCTGAAACAATGACTTGCTAAAACCTATTGTGTCTTGCTGCCCTCTGAATAACCTCCAAGATTCTAATTTTCCCCTAACTCTTTCTGTGTAGGTTACCAAAGACTAGATCATTTGACAATCTGACCACTGTCTGCGATAGCACAGTGCCTCTGACCAGCCGGCGCAGCAGTGATCCCAGCTTGAACGAGAAGTGGCAAGAGCATCGGCGCTCACTGGAGCTGAGCAGCCTGGCTGGTCCCGGAGAGGAGTCTCCTGCCGCAGACAGCCTGGGGAAGCCCAGCAGGATGCCAGGGGGTGCTGAGCTATCTGTGGCAGCTGGTGTGGCTGAGGGGCAGATGGAGAACATTCTGCAAGAGGCCACCAAGGAAGAGAGTGGGGCAGAGGACCCTGCCCACAGGGGTCGCAGTGAGATGCCAGAGGTCAAAGAGGAAGCACTCCTAAGGAAGGAGAGCAAGATGGTAGTCGATCGTTCAGTTGTACTTTACCAAGAACCAGAGCTGGAGGATGCTACTCTGAGAAGTCACCTAGACCCTAGCTTGTCTTCATTTTCACAGGGTGTTCCTGAAGACCAGGGTGGGCACAATGTTCTCCCCAGTTCACTCCAGGCCCCTCCCAGGGAAGAGGATTCCCAGGAGGTCCCTGTGGAACAGCCTCAAATAGGGGATGTGACAGAGGATCAGGAGGACACTGCTCCTTCCCTGCCAGTAGATGCAAAACTTGGCCTTGGTACCTCACAGGCTACTTCTCTGCTACCTTCCCAAGTCCCATTTGAGACAAGAGGACCAAATGTGAGCAGTTCTGTGGACATGTTAATGGAAGATAAAGTGAAGTCAGAAAGTGGCCAATCCCATCTTAGAACTTGGCTGATAAGCAGTGGTAGATACAGTGGTAAGGACATGCTTTCCCCAGCACTGGAGTCCAGGTCTGTTGAGAGGCTACTGGGTGAGAGGTCCCAAGGGGGGTCTGTGGTACACAGGACTTCCCCTGGTAGCACCTTCAGCCTCATGTGGGCCCCTGGTACCTTGCCTTTAGCTGAATGTAAAGAGGGACTTGTGTGCAATGGAGCCCTCGAGACTGAAAACAAGGCTTCAGAGCAGCCTGCAGAGCTTGGCACCCTCCAGAAATACCCCACACCCAATGGTCACTGTGCCAGTGGGGAAGCTGGAGGGAGTAAGGACTCACTGAGCCGCCAGCTGTCTGCAGTGAGCTGCAGCTCTGCCCACTTGTACTCGAGGAACTTGCACCACAAGTGGCTCCACAGCCACTCGGGGAGGCCGTCTGCCACCAGCAGCCCTGACCAGCCTTCCCGCAGCCATCTGGATGATGACGGAATGCCTGTGTACACAGACACAATTCAACAGCGCTTGCGTCAGATTGAGTCAGGCCACCAGCAGGAAGTGGAGACCTTAAAGAAACAAGTCCAGGAGCTAAAGAGTCGCCTGGAGAGTCAGTACCTGACCAGCTCCCTGCGCTTCAACGGGGACTTTGGAGATGAAGTGGTGAGTTAGGTCATGGTTTTTTTGAAGCTGCCTGAGGAGATGACACATGGAGTCTGGGTCCTTTGTACCCAGTGCATGATGATCCGAACAGATTTCTGAAAGGATTGGAAAGGTCCAAAGTTTTCCCCGTTGAAAGGCTGGATAGAGATTGGTTTCTGCTATAGGAACAGCTTCTGCCTCTTTACTGCTTTGCCTTTCTATGCCCAATCTTGACATATGAGTTAGCATGCATGATATGGAATCTTCTTTTCAGAGGGTCCTATGAGCTGGGCTTGGTGGCTCATGCTTGTAATCCCAGCACATAGGCCATGGTAGGAGGCTTGCCACAGGTTTGAGGCCAGTCTTAGCTACAGAGTGAGACTTCTCTTCCCCCACCCCCACACTCCCAAAATCCTATGGTTTATGAAGATCTTGAACTCCTGGCCAGAATGACATTTATAGGACAATACTAAATATCCCTGTCACATTGGAGTACTTTTCCCACCTTAGTAACTGTTAACCTTCCTAGATTGTGGAAGCTTTGAGGGTTCGTTTTAAACAAATCCTCATACTCACCCTGTGGCAGATGCTGGCAACAAAAATGAAGGGATTTGTCTTTTTAGCACTCTTGAGGAATTAGCACTGATAAGGTTTGGTGGCCTGAAATGGGGACCTCGAGGATGGGCTCCTGAGGAGGGACTTTCTCTGGATGGGTCTGTCAAGTACAAGTGTAAGCCAGGCTCTGAAGCTGTCATCGTACATTAAAGGCGGGCACATCCAATGACTTTCAAACCAGAGTAACATTTGGCTTTTTCTCCATACTAATTAATGATGGATTCTCATTGTTCCAAAGAGTCCTTTAGCAAAAGGAAGACATGCCCAAAGTTCTGTTTTAATTAAGTGGCAGGATTAGTTCAACTGGCCTACCCAAACAGCTGACAATGAGAGTGCTTCCTTCATCCTGGTCACTTCTCTCCACTTGCTTCCTGGAACCCTAAGGCCCATCTTTTCACTCCAGTGTCACTGCACAGAATCCGTGTGTCCTAGCTGCGCCCAGCCCTCGCTCTGCTGGACAGCTGATGCATCTGCAGATCTCAGGCCTGCCCACAGACCCCAGTGCTCCCGTCTTCACTACGCCCTTTCTTCTGGGAGGAGACCAGGTTCATTCTGTTCAGCTGTCTTTGTTTGCCAACAGACTTCAATCCCCGACTCGGAAAGCAATCTGGATCAGAACTGTTTGTCTCGCTGCAGCACAGAGATTTTCTCTGAAGCCAGCTGGGAGCAGGTGGATAAGCAGGACACAGAGGTACAGGCGCAGCCCCTGCTCTGAGTGCCATCCATGCAGTTGTGCAGTTCTTCTCCACCCCGTCCCTGCCCCTGCCCCTGGCCAAGGAAGAAGCTTGTAGTAGTTAGCCTTGAGCCTCTGCATCTCAGCTCCTGGGAACCCACATCCAGCATTTCTGAGCCACGGATTTCTCAGGGAGCTGGCCCTCTCCCTCCATTGCCTCTGTCACTGGAGCTCTGCCAGCTGTCGTGGCAGCCCACACTGCTGCTGTTACCACTTGGTTTCAGGGCTACTGGAGTCCCCTTCAGAGAAACGATTTGGACGCCTTTATTGTACTGTTGACATCAGACCTGTTAGGTTGGTACCACCAGAGCCAATTGGTCCTTACGACTCTTGCTCACTTCTTGCTCACTGTGGCAAAGCTCTGTTGAGTCCAGCTGGATACCCCTCCCCCCATGCTGTCACTAATCTAGCCCTGTCTGTTTTGCAGATGACCCGTTGGCTCCCTGACCATCTGGCTGCCCACTGCTATGCCTGTGACAGTGCCTTCTGGCTCGCCAGCAGGAAGCACCACTGCAGGTTTCATGGGGGGTTTGTAGGGCGGGCTAGGGGATGAGGCTGACTTTTGGTCCGAAGAGCCTGCAGAGGGGAGCTGGCATCTTGCCAGAGGCCACCCCTGGGGTCACATTTCTTTGTCTCTGAGATTGGTAGCTGCAGAACTGCATTTGGTAACTTTATTCCAATTCAGTGATCAATAATTTTGAAATGTGGAAATGATACCTCTGTCTTGTTCCCCAATTTGGTGGGGCAATAACCACCATACAAATCACCCTTTTTTATTCACTCCCAGCATAAACTTCAGCATGGCTACTCGGACCACAAATAGTTCTAGCTGTGGGCAGGGAACTTTATTTCCCCACTCCTTCCCTGCTTCCTGGCCCCAAACTCATTCGTTACACCTTTGCTGAGCAGCAGTAGAGGTAGCTGAGCACTGTCTTCAATTCTTACTGCTCCCTACACCTTTGCTGAGCAGCAGTAGAGGTAGCTGAGCACTGTCTTCAATTCTTACTGCTCCCCACGTCTTTCTCTTTCCAAGCTGGGTAGTGAGTTACTCGTTGCTTTGCTGCAGCTGGGTGGGGGGCAGTGAACATCAGTGGATGTTCAGTGCTCTTGGGATAGGAAGTTTATCAGAATCATACCAGGGCTCGCCCACACAGTGCACCTGCATTAAACATGATGGAAAAATACCATGTGTTTTGATGATGCTCACAGAAGCATGTGTCTTCCCTACCCTGCACCTCAAGTCCAATCGTCGTCTCCTCTGAGCTCTTTTTCCCCTCCTTTCAGGGATACTGACCGTGTTGATCAAACGTGGTGAGCATTTGCAAGCATTTGTGATGTCTGCACACCCACAGTAACTTCTCCACACTAATGCTACTGTACCCCTTGCTGCACTCACTGGGATAAAATGTGAGGCTGGGGGCATAGGCAGGCAGGTGGGCTTGGGGGAACCAGAGCAGCTGGTAGAGAACATTAAGAGTGAGCCTGGCTGCAGTTCTGTGCCACTGCTGTGGACTGTATACGTCAGCTGGCCCATCATGCTGCGACTGGCAAAGTGTGCTTCTGCAGTGGCTGAGCTCTTGGGGCCACCCCGGAGTGTTTCAGAGCTTGTTTTTAGTGGGGGAATTCACTTTGAGATGCCAGGATGATACCAGTAACTTCCCAGGCAAACAGTATCACTATACCTTTTTGTTTTGTTTAGAGAGAATTGAACAGAGATGATCGTCCCAGAATATTATTTTAGTATGGAAGACCAAGAGAAAGACCTCCACTTAGGTTCTTCAGGAATTCCTAAAGGAAGTCAGATTTAAAAGCTTAACTGTCAAATTTATGAACTTCATAGCTACATTAAAGAAATACAGGCATTCAGAAAGTTTCCTGTGTAACTACAGGCTCTTGCTGACTCATACTTTTAGAAAGTGCTCATTACATTCTAGAAATGAAATTCTAGTTCTGTCTTCCCATTGTCCTGTGTCCTACTTTTCCTTCTGCACTGTTACTTTGTCCCTACGTGTGGTCTTCAGTATTCTTTCTTCCTGTGCCTGAGAGGTTGTTAGCTGCTTTCCCTCATCTTCATGGTCTGTGTCAGGCCCCTTGGAGTTCCCTGTGCTAGGCTTATTGGGATATATATTTTTAATATTTTATTTATTTGAGAGAGAATGAGAGAAAGAGGCAGACAGACAGACAGAGAGAAAAAGGGCACATCAGGGTCTCCAGACACTGTATGTGCATCTGGCTTACGTGGGCACCTGGGAATTGAACTCCGGTCCTTCTGCTTTGCAGGCAGACACCTTAACCACTAAGCCATCTCTTCAGCCCGGGATTGGTTTATATTTTAAGTAGAATTGTAAGGTGCTCAGGAGCTCATCTTTGTTGGTTCCCTTTTCTGTGGGTGTTCCAGGCTTTGGTTTGGCTACACACCTGTACCATACAGACGCAAAGGAAGGGCTTTTGGTGTAGAGGAAAGGGCAGCTATAGGGGTTGGGTGAGCCTCCCTGGAGATGCGTGGGCAGGGCAGGGAGCCATAACTGACTGACCACTGTCTAATAAGGGTGTGTGTATGCACACGTGTGCTCATCCATGTTCTCGTCCCTTTACTTGCTCCTCTTTCACTCTGAGCATGCCATGGGCTGCTTGACTTCTGGCTTTGCATGCAGTCTGCCTTCAACTTGCCTCTGAGGCCCTGACATTGGGCAAGGCTCCTTATCCCCAGCAGTGCTGGATAGATGTTTCTTTCCTCAGAAGGGCCCAGAGACCATCTCCATTTGATGCTGGCCTCTCTGTGGCCACAAGCTACACAGAGGCCATTGGGTAAGTTCACAGAATCTCTCGTGAGCAGCATCTTCCTGTATATGCGATAACCCTGAGCTACAAGTGATTAGGCAGCCACATGACGTCCTTGGCCCTGAAGTGAAAAGAGCATGTGATTCTAGACTTCTCTTGGGCAAGAGAAATGAAATTGTTGGTTTCAGAGGAGTCTCTAGCGCATCCAGATTATACACAACAAAAGACTGCCTTCTGGAGTTGATTTCCCTCACTACCAGGTGAAACTAACACTTCTCTGTTTCTTCTTGTCTCAAGGAATTGTGGGAACGTATTCTGCTCCAGTTGTTGTAACCAGAAGGTTCCAGTTCCTAGCCAGCAGCTCTTTGAACCCAGTCGAGTGTGTAAATCTTGCTATAGCAGCCTCCATCCCACGAGCTCCAGCATTGACCTTGAACTGGATAAACCCATTGCTGCCACTTCAAACTGAGGCTCCGTGACTTGGAGTGGGCAGAGGCCGTCATGCTGCTCTTCCTCTAACAGGCCCACGCAGCCAGGGCAGACCGAGAGGCCCATGCACTTTGGAATGGGGGTAGATGGGGGCTTGAACCACCTGTACAAAGGGCAGAGATCGGGATGTACCACTGGAGTGTAGATTTTTTTCTTTCCTTTTCCCTTCCCTCCCCCTCTGTCTTCAAAACAAAAAATGTCCCTGGTTGTCTTAATTTTTAAAAAAAAATAGACCAGAGGTTGCCAGGTCCCCTGTAACTGCCAAGCTGCCTACTGTCCAGCATTCTGAGGGATGGCTTGATGCTTCCCTACGGTAGGAGCCAGGAGTGAAGACCTGAGACAGAAAGTCAGCACTAACATTAGTGACCACTCCTCTCACCACAGCTGTTTGGGAAACCTTTGTTGCTATCGAGGCTGGAAGCACATTTCCCATGAGCACTGTCCTGTGCTCCTGAAAGGGGTCGTAGGCCCATCCCACCTCACAGACAACAAATTAGCTTGGTGGTGTGGGAGGGGCACACAGTGAGAACCCAGCAAACCTCACTTTGGGAAGAAAGATATGTTTCTTTTAAGGCGATGAATGACTAGGGCTGAGTGGCCAGCATGTTGGCCCACATGGATCCTGTCTTTAACTTGACCCAGATTGGGTAGGGCTCCCTTTGTTTTCAGGGTTGACTTCCCTGGCCAGGATAGGTAATGCTTTTAGGCCTAAGGGTACAGACTGACCAGAATGAAAGTGTCCTGCTGTGGCCAAGGCCTGTGCTGAGCCCAGTCATGACTGGGAATCCCTTCTGGGGCCTGGTCCTACAATCAATCTCTTCCTTGGCCAATGCAGGGAAATCCAGACTCAGGGTTCCAAAAGTTCCCCATTCCCAAACCAAACCAATCATGGATCTCCCCTTGGGATAGAATCACCTTTAGAGAGTCAAAGGTCCCCCCACAATCAGCTTTCCTCTTCTGGGGCAATAGGAAGGGCCTAGCAGTCTCCCTACCCTTCTCCTGGCTGCTGTCAGAGTGAAGGGCTACTTAGTGGCTGCAGGGTTTCCTAGGAGTGACAAATCTCCTGGAGGAGATTTGGGGTACGTTTCCTCAGTGAGTTTCGATGTGGTCCAAAAAGAGCCTTAAACCAAGAAATATTTGTAGTGGATGTGGGAAAGAATGGAGTTTTGATTGGCGCTTTGAAATGTTGGCATCCATGGTTTGTGCCTGTTCTCTCTCTTGGGGAAAAGCTCTGCTGACAGGGCTGGTTGTGGTATGGGGGCAGGGTGAGGTCAGAGAATGCCTCAGTTCCAGGCTGGCCTGTGCCCACTCCTTTTCCCCTTTGGAAGCTGTTCCCTGGCAAGGGCAAGCTGTGTCTCAGGAAGGTGGCTTCCTTGTGTGCCTGAGAGTGGGTGCACGAGGTGCTGAGGCCTTCCATGGCGCTATCAGCTGAGGCAAAGCCCAGAGCATCTCACTCCTGCAGCAGCAGGTCACTCAGAGTCCAGGTTTAGTGAAACAGGGTGTAATCACCTCCACACTCGATAGGGTCTGGAGGTGCAGGTAGGGAGAAGTCGTTGTGTAATTGAAGATTGTTAGTTCCTAATGACAGGTGCCAAGAGGTTATGATACGGGTTTCCTGGGTCTGTTGTACAGTGTGAATAAATGCTTACAGCTCTTAGCCCTTTTTGATCAATGAAGCACTTTTTTATTAATATTTTCTTTGTAAAGGAGGAACCATAACTCTCCGTAGCTGTACATATAATCCTTTTCTCCTAAAGAGGAGTCACTCTGTGCTCCTATATTTTTCATTTTTTTGTCAAAGCAAGAAGTAAATACTTTAGAATTGTTAAATATATAAATAAAGTAAATAAAGTTGAGTGTTCCGTATGGTGGCATTTGCTCACATGTTCTAATTCTTTGCCCCGTGGTTTATTTCTTCTTTGTCCCTTTTCCTGCTTTTGTAGAAATGTTTTGAGGAGCTGCTGGGAGACAGACCTTTGGCAAAGGAAAAACACATTTTAACCCTGGACCTTGTCCAGGAGCCTTGCCATGATCCCCAAGCACTGGAAATCATTTCCTTTATGACTTTGCCCCAAGGTCTCCCAGGCTGAAAAGGGGCAAAGCATTTGGGCAGCTTAATGATCATTTGCACATCTGTAGTAATTAGCACTACCTCTAGGCTCTTTTGGGGGTGGGTGGAGGGCAAGGACTTGCCATGTAACCCAGGCTGGCTTTGAACTTGCTGTATGAAATTCACGTGGCAAGGTAGGGGGAGGGGGTGTTTTGTTTTTGTTTTGTTGCTGCTCTGATTTCAGGGCAACTAGCGCTCTAGGCTCAACTCCTACACCTAGGGAGTGTCAGCACCTACATGCAGAGGGGAAGATCAGAAGTAGTTTCTGCCTATCATTCTTGGTTAGGAGAATATTGGGGACTTGTGGGCAGAGGCAGACTCAAATGTGATTGGACTTTTATACCAGCTAAAGGTCACCTTCCTCCCTTAATTCTGCTTACAACGGAGAGATTGACTATGGCAGTAGTCACTTCTGGACTAGTTCTTATGGTTAAGAGGAGGTGAATTTTCTTTCCCTAGGAAAGGAGGGTGGGTCTTAGGGGTAGGTTCATACTGAATGAAGTCACTAGCCAAATAACTTGAGAGAGCTGGCTGGCTTCTGAAGAGTAACCTTCTGAAAGCACCCCTGCGGGTCTTAACTCAGGCTGTCTCTTTAGTCACTTCCTAGATGGGAACCTCTGCTGAAAGCACTTGAGAACTGAATTTCAGGGAACCTCCCGTGTTCAGACGAAGTTACCAAAAACCCTAAGTGTTTACATTTATGGGCAGCATGTCCACACAGCCACCATTGTCTCTGAGGCCCAATTCTCAAGATGCTGGTGTACCCTTGCAAAGCGTTGGGTCCAGAAGTGGAGAACTGTAGGAGGCAGGAAACTTGAGTCTTTCGTGGCATGGTAAGGAGCTGCCCTATGGGATGGCTGTGTATGGAAAAGCAGTCTTGGGCAAGGCCAGTGTGGAAGAATGTGGCCTGAAACTGCTGCACAGCCAGCAGTGACTTGAAGCTGCCAGGATACAGGATGTCCTCTTAGTCTCCACACTGTGTGGTTCCAGGACTCTCAACACCTCTTTTTTCATATACTTTGGCCTCCTTAATCCCAGTACAACAAAAACCAAATATAATCTGCTTTAGCCCACTGGGATTTCCTCATGAAGATGTGCAGCACATTGTCTTAAGAGAATTTTGCCAATATATTCATTACTGTATGTTAGCACAGAATATAAGTTTGAAAAGGTACTGTGGACATCTGAAGGAGGATGGATAAAAACTGTGCCATAGAATCGATCTCCAGCTATTAAAACAGGAATCGAAGGTAATAAATAGCCTAGTGTAAGATACAGTCTTGTCCTTGAAATAGGGATCCACTTGGCATCTTGGCTGTGAGGCTTGGTGGACCCGTGCCTATTAAAGTTAACTCTAACCCTGATCTCCACTGACCTAAGAATGAGGGCTGGTTTCTCAATGCTGCTGCTCAGCAGGGTTTTATGCAGCAGGTTTCTGTTTGAGGGACCTGTCTGGGGGTAATAGCTATGCCTTTCACCATAGGGCTAACAGCAGAGCTTAAAATGGGAGGGTCCTCTGTTGAGAAACAAATGGGAAAGCATGGTAGGAGTCCCAGCTGTTTAATTTCTAAACCACATTTCCAAGGAGGTGATTGTAAAAGTTACAAATCTTTAGAGGAAGGATCGGCATGCACCAAAGGCTTCCTGTTTGAAAGTAGCAGATGATCTTTCTCAGCTGCGCACACTTGAAACATGCCTCGCTCTCCTCAGTGCATAATCATGAGCTGAATCACCTGGCACACGTTCTATACGGAGACCTTTGCCTCCTGCTCCTCCAGGCCTCTTCAACACTCACAGTGACGGGTAAGGGATCCTTGGGACTGGGAGCTGCTAAGTTCCTAAATGCTGCTATCATATTTTACTTACCACTTAAGGTCTCTTATATAGAAAGATTCTCAGCCTGGTCTAGAGCGAGACCCTACCTCGAAAAACCAAAAAAAAAAAAAAAAAAAAAAAAAAAAGACTTCTTAGTCAACAGTGCTCAAAGCACTTACATTTGAATAGTATTTGCAGTGAAGTTTTGCATTTTCACTGGAAGCCTTCATTTGCTTACCAACTGGTTTATAAGACTTCAAAAAAAAAAATGAGAAGGTAACCTTGAGGCTTGGATGCTGTCAAAGAAATGTCTTGGTGTGTGGCTACAAACTATAGTGCCTTCCTGTTGTAACAGTTGAGTCTGCTGTAACCTTGATCATGAAAGTTGAATAAATATGACATTGCCACCCAAAAACTGTTGTTCGGACCCTAGATTTGGGTAGTCGGCGGTTCTCCGCTCAGTGCTGTGACTGTCCCGTAGGTGCAGGGATGAGTCTACAGATAGTCTTAGGAGGGTGCTTAGCAAGGAGTGTGTGGCATGAGTCAGCAATGAGTCTTCATTGGCAAGACACTCAAAAAGGGTCCTCACCGGGCTGAGTACTAGGCTATCCAGGGTCCCCTGCCACAAGGACTGATCCAGACAGCCCATGGAGGAGGATATCCAGCTGATTGGGGATGGGGAGGGGGGAATTGGGGATAATAGCTTATTGTTTGCCCACTGAATAATGTAACTCATTATGGACAATAAATATATATTTAAGGCTTAAAAAAAAAGGGTCCTCATACTACCTAATTTCATTGTCTTCGTGTGGGAGGATTGTGGGAAAGGGAGCCCCCAGGCCCAATGGAACCTTGTTAGACTTCAAGGATGATTTTTAAAAAGACTGATTCTTCTGTAAACCAGCACTTTAATTCAACCACCTTTTTTATTCAGGAAATGGGCTCAAGTGATCAATGTGGGAATTGGAAAGATGCCACATAAGCACGAGAGCCCGTGTTTGGATCCCTGACACAAAAACCTGAGCATGGTGGCATGTACCTGTCTTCTCAGCCCTGGGGAGGCCAGCTAGCCAGGATGGTGAGTTATAGGCTTCAGTGTCTCAAAAATAGAGCAATTGTAGATACCCAGTGTTGCCCTCGATCCCATATACACGTGTCTCTACATAAATTTTAAAAAGGACCAAGAGATTCATTTAAACTACCTAATGAGTTAATATCAAATTGTGAATAAAATCTCTTGGCCTCCCACGCCTTTAATCCCAGCACTTGAGAGGCAGAGGTAGGAGGATTGCTCTGAGTCTGAGGCCAGCCTGGAACTACAAAGTTTCAGGTCAGCCTGGACTAGCAACTCTACCTCAGAAAAAAAAATTTTTGAGGCAAGGCTGGGGAAATGGCCCAGTGAGTAAAGATGCTTACTGGCAAAAATTTCCCAGCCACCCATGTAAAGTTAGACCCGAAGCAAGAGACCCCTGCCATGCCCCCCACCTCAATGAGCACAAATTAAAAAAACATTTGTGGCCCTGCCCCCTCATTTTCTTGTATTTTTCATAGAGGACTTGGGTAAAGTTGTTCTTTAGTTCTTGGTCCGAGAGCCAAGTCAAACTTTGGAAGGAGCAAAGTAGTTTTTACTAGGAGGCCTGGATTACAAACTCCCCCTCTCTATCCTAACCCAAATCAAAAGCTTTGGTGGTATAAGCCAATGCTTTTTTTTGTGGGGAGTTCTCACTCTAGCCCAGGCTGACCTGGAATTCAGTAACTGAGGAAGAATCCCCATGAGTTTCAGATCACCCTGAGCTAGAGTAAATCCCTGCCTCAAACAAGGGAGGGGAGGGGCCAGGTGCGGTTGCCCATGCCTGACAAGCACATCAAAGACTGGAAGATCTGTGAGTTTGAGGCCAGCCTGAGGCTTGAGTGAGACCTTGCTGAAGTGGAGAGCCAGCAGGCATCACATCTCCGTATCAGCAGGGAGAGAGTAAGCTAAGTGGGTCTGAGCCATAACACTCAAGGCCAGCCCTCAGTAACCTGCCTCTTCCAGTAAGACTCTACCTCCCAAAGGCTCCACCAGTTGAGAATTAAGTATGAGGCTTAATCACAGACATATGAGGCTATGGACATTTTACATTCAAGCCATTACATTACAACCTGGCCCCCATAGATTCCTGGCCATCCCATAATGCAAAATGCATTCAGTCCACGAAGTCCCCATAGTTTTTACCAGTCCCAACTCTGTTCCAAAGTCCAGTCTCATCTGAGACTCAAGCCAGTATCCTAACTATGAGTCTTGTAAAAGCAAAAGTTACATACTTCTAACACATAGTGGCACGGAGTATACATTCCCATTCCAAAAAGGAGGAATAGGACATAGGAAGTAATGCATGCAAGGCAGAAAACCAGCAGGGCAAGCATCAAATCTGAGGCTATATATATGTCAGGGACCTGGACTCGACAATCATCTGGAAGCTGGAGAGAGGGCTCAGGGGCTAAACACACTCTCTTACAAAGCCTGATGGCTTGGGTTTGATTTCTCAGTTCCCACATAAAGCCAGATGTGCAAAGGGGTGCATCTGGAGTTCGGTTGCAGGGACAAGAGGCCTTGACATGTCCATAGTCTCTTTCTCTGCTTACAAATAACTAGATGACAGATGAAAGCACCCACAGAAGCCCTGCTCAGGGTGACCAAGTGAGCTGGTAGAAAGCCTTAGAGCAGGGCTCTTCCTGCTTGGCTTAGAAGCTTAGGGTTGGGGACTGCAACAGCTGCCACCAGCCCTGCTGCCTTTTCTCCACCTCCACTCCTCCACTTTCCCTTCTCAAATTCCATCCCTCTTCGTTGGATGGCTTGGGCACCCAGATCCATTCAGAGCAGACCCATGCGGCCAGAGAGCTAATGCTCATACTGGCTTTGAGAGCTCCAGCATTGCAGACGTGGCTGGCCTGGGGTCTCCCAGTCCTGCCAGCATTGGGCAGCGTTTAGAAACTCAAATGTGGACATTGAAGTTTCCAGAAGTATTTTGAGGCTGTTTCCACGGCAGCGAAGATTTTACTATAGAATTTTCCAAAATACTGACCTGGTCCTTAGAAGTCTGAAGTAAAAGGATCTCAGGTTCAAGGTCAGCCTGGACTACATAGTGATTTCAAGGTTTTACATAGCAAGACCCTGTCTCAAACACCACCCCCAAAAAAAAAAATTACACTAGAGTTGAGGTATAGCTCCATGGAAGAGCCTTTGTTTAGTATGTGTGAGGCCCTGGGTTGGATCCCCAGCAAAGCAACGTCATAATAACATTGTTATTGCCGGGCGTGGTGGCGCACACCTGTAATCCCAGCACTCGGGAGGCAGAGGTAGGAGGATCACCATGAGTTCAAGGCCACCCTGAGACTACATAGTGAATTCCAGGTCAGCCTGGGCTAGAGCGAGACCCTACCTCGAAAAACCAAAAAAAAAAAAAAAAAAAAAAGAAAACAAAAACATTGTTATTAACGCATACTATATAGAAGCTGTTACAATTTCAAGTAAAATTCTCACTCCTAGAAGCCACTAATTTAACACCTCTAGTGGTGCTGTCATGGCTTGTTTTAAATTCTGTGCAGCAGGGGTTTCCCACTTCCTGGTGTCTGTAGTTCAATGCTGGTGTTGGCTTTCCCTTCAGGAGTCCTAATACTTCTGTGGTAGGACACAGAAATAGTTCAGTAAGAGACAAGATGACATTAGCCAGATGGTATGGGACTTTTTGCTGTTTTCCTCGTGCCTTCAACTTCTTTCATCCTGGTTTGGCTCCTTTCCTGTCCCTAAGGCCTGAAAAGCAAGTTCTTGAAGGCTCTTGTCTCCAAGCAAGTGCCTGACATCCTCCTGCCTTCCCTGTGGGGCTCCTAGGAGACAAGCCATCTCCCATGCTCTCAGACCCTGCTCTGGTGCCAGAGCCTGCCCCCTCGCCCAGCCCACAGCATGCACTTGCTGCACCTCCTTGCTCCCTGGGTGCTGGTGTGAGGCTCAGTTCCCTGCCCTCCTTCCATACTTGTTTCCCGGGAGACTCAGAAATCAGGCTAGCCGGGCATGGAGGTGCATGCCTTTAATCCCAGCGGAGGTGGGAGGATCACCATGAGTTCGAGGCCACCCTGAGACTTCATAGTGAATTCCAGGTCAGCCTGGGTTAGAGTGAGACCCTACCTCTTATTTACTTACTTATTTGCAAGCAGTGAGTGATAGAAGAAAGACCAACAGAGAGAATGAGCGCCCCAGGGCCTCCAGCAAGTGAACTCCAGATGTAGGTGCCACTTTGTGAATCTGGTTTTACCTGGGTTCTGGTGAAACGAACTCGGGTTGTTAGGCTTTGGAGGCAAGTGCCTTAACATCTGTAAGGCCCTGGGTTCAATCTCTAGCACCACCAAAAAATAAATTTAAAAAGGCCTTCAAAATAGAAACTCATTACCACAGTTCTGTGAGTCTGTGCCAGGGGACCCAGAGGAGGCCTCCTCTTCAGGGAGGTGGTATCAGGTGACACCCCCAAGGCCTCATGTTTACACGTGTGCCCTGCCCCACGCAGCTCTGCTATTGGTTCAGGACCAGCTTTCCTAGGCCAAAGCCACTGCTAGCCCAATTTATCAGCTGGAAGGAGCAAGCAGGGGCCTCCCATGAGCTGGTTTTTGCCTCTTACTCCCCGTTTCCCACGTGTTTTCCTGGGCCTGGACAAGCTCTTCCATTCAGTCACTACCGGAAACTCAGTTGCAGTTCTGATCCACCTGTGCTGGCAGCAGTGAACCTAAGCAGCCAAAGTACCCACCCAGGACCACTGCCATCCTTGGGAGAGCAGGAAGGACAGTGCTGGCCTCCCCAGCACCTTGCCTGGCTGTGGCCTCCAGTTAGTCCGCCCTTCAAAGCACACCAGGCATTCAGATCCCTGCCATGACTGAAGGCAAGAACCCACTGTCTGTCGCGGCCCCCTCTGTTCTGTTTCACCTTGGTACCTTGCTCCCCACCCCCAGTTGCTGGAGAAACTGGCCAAGGCCCCAATCATAAGTCCTTTGCTTCCACCAGATCTGAATGTGCCCTGTGACTCATTGATATAACAAGTCGTTTGGAGCTGAGCTCTGTCCAGGCTTCGTTGGTGACTCAGATGCATCCCTGCCCCTTCTGTTCCGTGAGATGACATGGCACTTCTGTCTCTGGCACTGTTTGTCCTTAAGAATGTATTACCATTTGGAAAGATCAGGAAGATAAATATACTTAAAGGCCCATTATCCAAAAAGAACTGGCCCTTGGAAAAGCTTCCGGAATCAGTTAAAAAGGAAACCAGAGATTCATATAAAAGACAATGGCAAATATGTTTTCAGAATTTTATCTTGAAGTTTATTAAAACAAGTATCTTTTTTTTAATGAAGAATCAATGTATTTTTTAAAATATTTTATTTATTCAATTTCAAGCAGAGAGAGAGAGAGAGAGGAGAGAGAGAATGCACCAGGGCCACCACCCCGTGGGTCTGGCCTATGTGGGTCCTGGGGAATTGAACCTGGGGCCTTAGGCACTGAAGGCAAGTGCCTTAACTGCCGAGCCATCTCTCCAGCCCTAAAACAAGTATCTTTTAAAGTTCATTTTTAACTGGCAAAAATTGTTTTGATTAGCTGAGCATGGTGGTGCACACTTTTAATCTCAGCACTCAGGAGGCTGAGGTAGAGGATTGCTGTGAGCTGGAGGCCAGCCTGGGACCAGAGAGAGTTCCAGGTCAGCCTGGGCTAGAGTGAGACCTTACCTCCAGAGAAAAAAAAAAGTTTAAATTATCTTTTAAATAATAATTTTGGAGCCGGGCGTGGAGGCACATGCCTTTAATCCCAGCACTCGGGAGGCAGAGGTAGGAGGATCGCCGTGAGTTCGAGGCCACCCTGAGACTACAGAGTGAATTCCAGGTCAGCCTGGGCTAGAGTAAGACCCTACCTCGAAAAACCAAAAAATAATAATAATAATAATAATAATAATAATTTTGGGAGCTGGAGAGATGGCTCAGCAGTTAAGGCTCTTGCCTGCAAAGACTAATGACCTAGGCTTGATTCCCTAGTACCCATGTAAAGGCAGATGCCTCTCTCTCTCTCTCCTCTCTCTCGTCTCTCTCTCTCCTCTCTCTCTCTCTCTCGTCTCTCTCTCTCTCTCTCCTCTCTCTCTCGTCTCTCTCTCTCTCCTCTCTCCTCTCTCTCTCCTCTCCCTGCACGAGAGTGATGCCTTGCCTCAAAAAAAGCAACTCAAATCAAACAAACAGCTGGGCATGGTGGCACATGAATTTAGTCCCAGCACTCAGGAGGCAGAGGTAGGAGGATCACTGTGAGTTCCCACCCTGAGACTATAGAGTGAATTCCAGGTCAGCCTGGGGTAGAGCAAGATCCTACCTTGAGAAACAAAAATAGTAGATTTCCTGAATATTCTTCCTACTTAAAAATTTATAGCCTTTGGGCCAGGCGTGGTGGCGCACGCCTTTAATCCCAGCACTCGGGAGGCAGAGGTAGGAGTATCGCCGTGAGTTCGAGGCCAACCTGAGACTACATAGTGAATTCCAGGTCAGTCTGGACTAAAGCGAGACTCTACCTCGAAAAACAAAAAAACAAAAAAAAAATTTATAGCCTTTGATCAACATCTGCCCAGTGTTTTTTTTAAGTATATATATATATATATATATATATTTTTTTTTTTTTTTTTGAGGTAGGGTCTCACTCTAGCCCAGGCTGACCTGGAATTCACTATGTAGTCTCTGGGTGGCCTTGAACTCACTGTGATCCTCCTACCTCTGCCTCCCGAGTGCTGGGATTAAAGGCGTGCGCCACCACGCCTGGCTGTTATATTTTAACAACATTCAATTACAACTCTGGGCTAATTTTTAAAACAAAAGGCACATTTGAGGTGTAGTATCTCCCAAAATTATATAATTTCAAAACAGGACATCATTTCGTGTTTATGAAATCAATCGTTTTTTGGTAATATTTAGTGAAGAGCACCCTCAGTTTCCCTCTCAACCGTTAGCTGTCAGGTCATCTCTATGAAGCACCTACCCTGGATTATCCCTGTGCTCCTTAATGGATCTAAGCTTTCTCAGATCCCCAGCTCCCACGGCTGCACGCAAGGCTCTTTCCTGGCACCTCTTTCCTAGGCTTTTAGCTTTTCGTAAGCTTTGCTTTGCAAAACTTAAATTATACTTTCACACCAATTTCACTGTTATCTTCCAAGTCAGAAGTTTCCACCCTCTCAGTGTGTGGCGGCAGCAGAGCGGGGTGATTGTGGTGAAGTGTCACAGGGTGTGATATGTAAGGAGACAGTTGATTGAAGAATGCTCTCTGTCCGCTGACATTAACCTTCCTCTACAATCTACTGGCCATAGGAATGTGGCTCAGAGAAAGAAGAGGGACTTCGTGGATATGCCTGGCCAGGGGGACTGTTCTTGAGGGACAACACTGACCTCAAACAATGGCCATGCAGGTCAGTGACAGTCAAAGTAAGAGGGCACGTGTGAGAGTTGAGCCTGAGCACAGGATCAGCAGTGAGTGACAGCAGCAAATCTCTGTCAGAAGCTTCAGCCAAGAAGTATCCTGTCAGGCCAACCATTGGTCTCCCTCCCTTCTACTGGCTAATTGGCGTTTCTGAATAGAGGATGATCAGGGGTTAAGGTGTTTGCCTGCAGAGCCTAATGACCTGAGTTCAATTCCCCAGTGCCCATGTGAAGCCAGATGCACAAAGGGGCAGATGCATCTGGAGTTCATTTGCACTGACTGGAGGCTGTGGGGCGCCCATTCTTTCTCTGCCTCTCTTCTCTCTGCTTACAAATAAATAAACTTAAAAAAATTTTTTAAAATATTTTATTTATTCATTTTCAAGCAGAGAGAGATAGATAGAGAGAGAGAGAGAGAGAGAGAGAGAGAGAGAGAGAGAGAGAGAGAGAACCAGGGCCACCACCTTGTGGGTCTGGCTTATGTGGGTCCTGGGGAATTGAACCCTGGGCCTTAGGCACTGGAGGCAAGTGCCTTGACCGCTGAGCCATCTCTCCAGCCCTAAATTTTTTTAAGGGCTGGAGAGATGGCTCAGCAGTTAAGGTGCTTGCTTGCAAAACCCAATGACCTGAGTTCAATTCCCCAGTACCCATGTGAAGCCAGATGCACAAAATGGCACATGCATCTGGTGTTGGTCCACAGCAGCTAGAGGCCCTGGTGCACCTATTCTCTCTCACTCTCTCTTTTCAAATAAATAAAATATTACCCCCCCCCAAAAAAAAGAGCCGGGCATGGTGGCGTACGCCTTTAATCCCAACACTCAGGAGGCAGAGGTAGGAGGATCACCTTGAGTTCAAGGCCACCCTGAGACTACATAGTGAATTCCAGGTCAGCCTGGGCTAGAGTGAGACCCTACCTTGAAACCCCCCCCCAAAAAAAAGTTGTCCTGTAAACTTCACATGCCTTCCACGCACACAGATTCACACACACACACAATTTAAAAAAATCACAACAATTTGCAACAGATTCCATCAGTGTCTGAAACATCCTCAGTCAGCCAAGCTACAGCAAGGTTCCTGCCACCTGGCAGAAAGGAGCTCTGACTCAGGGTGGTGGGATGTGTGTTCTAGCCCCTTGGGTTTACCCATCTCAGAGTGGCTTTGACCACTCTGCTTCAGTTTCTCACCTGTGACAAATTGGAGTGTTGATCCAGCGAGGAAGTGTATCATGTTTAACCAAGTCTGCCTGGTCCACAGGTGAGGGGTGGCATCCTGCTAAAGTCCTCTGTGACTGTGCCTTACACTGTACTTGCTTTCCAGTGTGATCCCTGTGGGAGGCAGTGCAAACCCCACTTGACTGCCCTACACCCTGCCAGCTCCCAAAGGTGCTCTCCTCTCATCCATACCTGCCAATTCAGAGAGGAGGGGATATCAGGGCTCTCAGAGGGGCAGAGATCTTGGCAGGAAATACCAGGGTTGAGGTTCTGCCTGAGACAAGGTTTCTGACAAGGATGGCGTCAGGAAGTGTCCAAGAGAGGGGCTCCAGGAGACAGCACGGCCAGTCCAGGTGAGGTGTGGGAGCAGTCAGCATACAAGCCTCTTCTTTCCAGGGCTTTGACTAGCCCACCTCCAAGCCCGCCAGCCTCTGGCCGTGTGACCGCTGGACCTACTGGGAAGGTTGAGGCAGTGCTGGCCAGTTTGTGGTACTCTGCTTTCCACATATCTGGCCTGCACCCCAGGGGAGGGGTGATAGAAAAGTGGGATCTGATGGCCAATCCTGAGGTCGTGGGGTGGTACCCATGCCTGCCAAACCTCCAGCTGTGGCTTTGATGGAAGTACAGTGTTGGACAGGAACAAAGGGCAAAGGATCCCTTCTGGACTCTCCCACGGCCTGCTCCGCACAGTGCGGCTGGGCCCCTCTAGCACCCTGCCCCATGCCCAGAACCACTTTGGCTTCTTCCCTCTCTTCCGTTCTTTTCTAAACAACCCCTGCCTCTGCCATCGATTCAGAACACCGGCCTCAAACAGGCATGGGGAACACACGAGCCAGAAACAGCACAGCTGGCCACTGACAGAACCAGGCCCATAACTTCATCCACAGGGTATGAAGAGCCATTCCCAGTGAATACAAATGTCACCACAGCACGGATGACTCTTGGAAAATGCTGAGTGAGAAGAAGAGAACCCTGAGTTGTATGATTCTATCCCCAAGTTCAAAACGAGGCAAGACAAAGCTATCCTACCTACGGGGAGGCTCTCTGGGCAGAGGTCAGGCT
>PVHP010012642.1:0-20435 GCA_004024765.1 Zapus hudsonius
CCTAGGAGCGAAAATTCCTATTAATTAATATGTTCATTCATTCATCTATTCATTCACAAAGTAGAGTGCTATTGTGTTCCCAACTTCTCCATTTTTCTTGTAGCCAAGATTAGATCTATTTTGGGGCTGAATTCAAAAGCTCCAGGATGTTGTGTTGTGGTTTCTTGCATAAATGCCATTGTCTTGTTCCAACTTCTCAGATCCACAGCCCCAGCCATTTAACCAAGTATTAGATGTGAGTCTCTTTACTGTTTTAATAACAAAACACAATTCCTTCTCTAGGACTGGAACTTACAGAAAAGTCAATATTTACATACGCATCTTTCAGTAATTTTGTAAATAACAAAAACACAATTCCTTCTCTAGGACTGGAACTTACAGAAAAGTCAATATTTACATATGTATCTTTTAGTAATTTTGTAAATATCATTTCCCTATACAGCAGTGTGTTCAGCATGGATTAAAAGCAAAAAAAAGTATAACTCACCACATGCAGGGGTGGTGGCTTTTGAGGAATAGTGAAGGAAGCAGATTGAGTGCAAACACTTTGCACACACAGAGTCACACATGTGCAGACACACAACATGTGTCCCCAAAAAGATATTTATGATGTTGCACTACAGGATTTCAGTCCGAGGAGTTAGGGGTGCATCAGATGGATTTATCAGGACACTGCTTTCATTTTCTGGTAAAAGGAAGCTGGGAGATTTTTCTTACAATCCTACTGTTTTCAATCATAAGACTGGTTTGCCACCATGAAAGCCACCCAGTTTCAATGTTGCGCCAATTTATTTTTATATCCCTGTGACTTCTTCACATCTGAGTGTAACACCTTGGTCGCTGGCCCTGGAATCTTCCAAAGAAACCATTCCCTCTGCCCCCTTCTTCCCTGTGAAAACGGTGACAGGTTTGTCTCTCAGGACCTCCACTGTTATTTTTTAGTTCTCATTATTATACCTTTAATTCCATCTTACCCATTTATTTCTAGTTCTTTATAATTTCTCTTTCCAGTTACACACCATTATCTCCCTTTGATTATGATTTTTTTCCCTAATCATCTTCTATTATCTCTTATTTTAGTACTTGGCTTCCCCACTTTGATGTCTTTGGGTTTGAAACTCGGGTAATTTGACCCTTTTTGTTAATTCTTTGACTTATCATAGACTCATTATCTAGTCTTCTTTTTTCCATCTTTCATCTTTTCTTCTCTCTACTGAAATGCATACAATGGTCGGGCTTAGCTGCAGCCTGCAGGGTGACCAGATGTGCAGGACTGTCAGGAGGTGAACAAACAGGCCTTATGACAAAGGGTTGAAATGGAGTATACATGAGGGAACACATAAAAAGCTTCTATTATAGGATTTAGGCAGGTGAATGTGCAGGACATGATCCCCCAAAAGGGAAAAGAGGCATTGAGTAGGTAATGACAGGAGGAAAGCACTATTTATCTCCTCAAACCTCAGTGCACTTAAATGAGAAATCACACAGAGCATGTGTTTTAAAATAGTTTGTGGAAGATTAGATCCGAAAACCAATATTTGAAGTCTGGATGTGTGGCAGAAAAAGCACCTGCTGAGGTAGGCAGGGGAGGGGCGTGAATAACTGCTGGGTTAACTTTTGCCTTTCCAGTGGGATTTTCTTCTGGAAAATGGAGGGAATCTGACTTGGAAAAGTGATGGAATTTGTCATCACAAAGCCAGACCCTGTGTGGTGACAGCTGGAGGAAAGGCTAAACACTTTTTCCTGCTATATTCTTGTACTCAGGAAGCTCACATCCAAGTCCAGCCCTCTCTACCTCTACCTAGGTCTGAATCATTTTTTAAAATATTTTTTATTTATTCATTTTCAAGCAGAGAGATAGATAGATAGATAAATAGATAGATAGATAGATAGATAGATAGATAGATAAATAGATAGATAGAGAGAGAGAGAGAGAGAGAGAGAGCATACCAGGGCCACCACCTAGTGGGTCTGGCTTATGTGGGTCCTGGGGAATTAAACCCGGGCCTTAGGCACTGGAGGCAAGTGCCTTAACCGCTGAGCAATCTCTCCAGCCGGATTATTTCTTTTTATTTAAGAAAAAGAGGGTCCGGGAAGATGGCTCAATGGTTTAATGGTGCTTGCTTGCAAAGTTGACCAGCATGTATTTGATTCCCCAGTGCCCATGTTAGCGGGATGCACAAAGTGGCACATGCATTCGGAATTAGTTTGCAGTGGCAGGAGGCTCACACACTTCTCTCTCATCTTCTGTCTCTATTTCTGTCACCTTGAAAATAATTTTAAAATATTTTAAAAGAAGAAAAAACCAAGACAGGAGAGATTTCTCAATGGTTAAAGGGGTTTGCTTGCAAAGTCTGACGGCCCAGTTTCAATTCCCCAGAACCCTTGTGAAGCCAAAGCCAAGTTCAAAAATGGCACAGGTGTATGGAGTTCCTTTGCAGTGACAGGAACCCATGGCATGCTCATGCCTACCTCTCTCTCTCTCTCTCTCTCTCTCTCTCTCTCTCTCTCTGTGTGTGTGTCTGTCTTTGTCTCTGTCTCTCTCTCTCATAAATAAAAAAAGAAACTCTTGAGCATACTTATGCATTTTATCACAACTCATGAGACATGCAATAACAAATTTGGCAAAAGGGGACTCTTAGCTATAATTTAACATTTATTCCCTTTTGCTTAGATTGTAAATGTATATCTGAAAGGAAAAGCCTGAAACACAGAGCAAAGCTTTCAATGCAAAGATCCTCAACTAAGGGTGCCTAAATAGGAGTTTATAAATTGCATCAATAATATGAAATGCTTAAATAACTTATCATAAATGCATGAAACATTTTTGAGAAAACTTGAGGATAAAACCTTTGTAATTTTAGATAAAAGCATGTTGAAACATGACATAGAAGATTTTAAAAGTAAACATATTGATAGGTATATGTCACAATATGAGAAGGATTATAATTTGTTACTAGATGAATCAATTCTATAGATCTAATGTCTACCATGGTCACTATCCTTGGGTATTGCATACTTGGAATTTGCTAAGGTAGTAGAAAATTTGTAGTTCTCACTACAAAGAAAAATATAAGCAGCTGAGATAATCAACTTTTAATGTCTTTGTGAATCCAAACACTACATTTAATATCTTAGCCACATCAAATAATCAAAATAACCTTAGAAACAGAGCATTTTGAGAATTTGTATCCAATAATCATCAACATTTTATAAAACTTAAAACCTTTAAGGGTTATGGTAGCATATGCATTTTTATTAAATCTTGTACATATTAGGACATTTCCTTCATTTTTTAAAAATGTTTTATTTATTCATTTTCAAGGAGAGAGAGAGAGAGAGAGAGAGAGAGAGAGAGAGAGAGAGAGAGAGAGAGAGAGAGAGAGAGAGAGAGAGAGAGCACACCAGGGCCACCGCCCTGTGGTTCTGGTTTATGTGGGTCCTGGGGAATTGAACCCAGGGCCTTAGGCACTGGAGGCAAGTGTCTTAACCGCTGAGCCATCTCTCCAGCCCCATTTCCTTCATTTTTACAATGTGTGTTTGAAGAACCAATCAGGTGAGGAAACTACTAGAACTGAAAAAAGAACAAATCCCCCAAATGGCACCTATTTATCTTTGTAAGAGAACAGACTTAGTGCCCTGAATTGGGTTTGTTTTTTCAGATTGTGTCTGTTGCATTTTATATGAATTTTATTTGCCTGATTATACATCCATTCTGAAGCCCCAGGACCAGCAACCCCATCTTCCCTCCAGCTCTCAGTTTTCGGCTCCCTGCACATTTCTTTGCCCTGCTGCTTAGCCCACGAGATCTGTTTATTTTCTGAAACCTGCTTTGGCAGAGGACTGTCTTTCTCATGTCTCTTGCCTCCCCAGGTAAGAGGAACCTGGATGCCATTTTGCTTGGAATACCCTTTCCAGAGGTGGTGATAGGAGAGAGATGAGGCAGGAGCAGAGAACTCCCGTTACCTTTGCTGCTGTAAGTGTGCTAATGCAGGAGATGAAAATTCAGGGCAGTTTTTGGATTCTTCTGTTCTCTGTCACTAATCAAAATTTGCAGTTACCATGGTGACCATCTGAATAAGCTACTGAGCAACTAGACAGGTAAAACACAAGTCCCTTTACTGTCTCACCCTCCACCGAAAAATCAAGAAAGAATTAAGTCCTCCACATTCACCATGCCTTTGCTTGGCAATAACCCTTCTGTCATATCATGTCCCCTGATTATGTCTTGTTCATATATGTCGTAATAACTAAGAAACAAACAAGTGACAAAAAGCCACAGATCTACAAATGGATACAGAAGGGGATTGTTTCCAGAACTGAACAGAAAACACAAACTGAAATGCTCTGTGAAACATTTCACTCTCTTCTTTGACCACTCCAAATATCCTAAGATGATAAAAATTCCTAGGAAGAAGTTCTTCATATATTTTTAAATTATTTATTTATTTATAAGCAAAGAGATACAGACAGACAGAGAGCATGGTTGTACCAGGGTCTCTAGGACTCCAGATGAATGGGCCATTTTGGGCATCTAGCATATGTGGGGACTGGGGAATTGAACCTGGGTCCTTAGGCTCTGGAAAGCAAGTTGCTTTAAAGGCTGAGCCATCTCTCCAGCCCGTTAATTTTTTTTTTCTCCAGATCACTGACTTCTAAGAGTAGAAAAGTACTTGATGTGATAGTAATGGCTGGAGTTTAGAAATTAACCCTGCTATGCAACTAATTACCGCACAAAGAAATGTTGGCCATAGCGTATGTCTTCTGAGCCACAGACCAGTCTTGGTGTGGAGACCTTTACCCCTCAGTGTGGTCAGTAAGCCAACAGCATCAGCAGGAGGTCGGAACTGATTGAGGAGAAATTCCAGGGAAGACTAGCTTTTCCAGATTCCCTACTGAAATGCAGTCCACAGGGTGACAGGCTTTCCAGTTGATTGGGACACTCACTGTAACTTCAGTTAAACTGGTGGAGATCCCATATCAGGCAGAACTTTGCCTTTCTTTCAAAACTGATGGGCCCTGCTTTGAAGTGACCTTAAAAGTCTCGTTGACTGTCACACATCTCTCTTGTCCTCCTGGGATTTTCACTGTCCAGTGTTCTGTTCTTCTTGGTAGTGAGTTGAACCTACTGCCACACCCGGAATGTATTCACTCACTAAAATTATGGGCACCTTTAATCAAAATAATCAAAATTTTGGTGGTAAATAATTTGCTATAAAGTATGCTTCAAACTACATGCAGAACCTAAGAGAATTATATATGTGTGTGTGTATGTATATATATATATATATATGTGTGTGTGTGTTGTATATATATATGTACTAAAATCTCAATGAATTTTTATGAAGTAATCTTAAATATACGAAGAATAATAGGTAAATTTCAAAATGTTACAGAAGTAATCTACTTTCTAGAATGTTGGAGGACATTGGATTTATATATATATATGTACTAAAATCTCAATGAAATTTTTAGGAAGTAAACTTAAATATACGAAGAATATTAGGTAAATTTCAAAATGTTACAGAAGTAATCTCCTTTCTAGAATGTTGGAGGACATTGGATTTATACTTCAATCCTGCCTTTGACTATCTGTAGCAATACTTTTTGCCATTTATAAAAATGTATTACTAATGTGACAAGCCTCATTCTGGATCAGTGGGCATCGGCTTGCATCTCCTCTTTGAGGATCTGTAGAATTAACTGAGTTTTAGGTGGACAGGCATTTGTGTTAACCCAGCTACATATCTAGGAGAAATCTTTTTCTACAACATAATTTTCCCATAATTTACATTACCACTCATTACAAGGATTAGGAAAACACCTGAATTTCTGAATAAATAAGTGCCATCAGTTCACTATTTCTAAGAACATATTGATTCAAATAAATCATTAAAGTGTTTCTAAGTAAAGACCTTCAGAGATCTGTTGCAATAAAAACTGAAGATGGTCCTGTGATTAGCAATTATCCACCTTAAAATTTTGTTGGTTCTGTAATTAGCAATTATCCACTTTAAAATTTTGTTGTTTTAAACAGTTTAAATGTGGTTTTCTAGGACGGGGAGATAAATTGGTGGGTAAATCGCTTCCTACATAGGCACGAGGACCTGTGCTTGGATCTAACCCCCATGTAAAATCTGGCCTGGTTATATATCCTACAGGAAGTGGAGACTAGTCAGTTATGCAGAATTGGTGAGCTCCAGGTTTAATGAGAGTTTCCAACTGAAAAATAAGGTGGAGAAAAGGAGGAGAGTTGATGTTGACCTCTGGCCTTCAGGTGCACACATACATGTGCACATCTGTATATACATAACCCCCCCACACACACATCCAAACCACAGACACACACACACACACACACACACCCAAACCACACACACACACACACACACACACACACACACACACACACTGTTTAGAAAATGTGGTTTCTGACAAACCTGTCTACTTTTGGTGATAGAATTTTTCCTCACTGATCAAAGCCGGTGATGACCTATTTCTCCCTCAAAGTGCCTTTTCATGGGAAGCCATATCCCCCACGCTGAAAGCAGATTAAGGAAGCTCAAATTTCCATGAGAAAAACTGAGTGTGCATTAGAGTAGTAATGATCTTAAATTGGTTTTTTTTCCTCTACTTAAAATATCCATTCTGAAAAAGAAAAAAAAATGTTAAGAAAAAAGAAAAGAAAATCTGGAAGAATGCACTTGACCACACCTAAAACTCTCACATTCCCAACTCACACACCACAAATTGACCAATTTATAATTACAAAATACGTGGCAGTCATTTACTTCACGAAGAAGTCATACCTTTTTAGAATATCATTCTTTGTCAACCATCCTTAGTTCAGGTAGATGACACAGTATCTGGTCCTATCTCCAGGTCTTGTGGATCTGACTAGTTTAATTAGCTTTTCCAGAAAAAAATCAGGGACTCTATTTTGTTCACTTCTGTATCTTGGTGGCTAGCAGGGTAATTATTTTTAAATATTTGTTTTATAAGCAAATCTTACAAAATCACTAGGTCTGCCTCTCCCTGGTGCTTAGAGCAGGGCTTCTCCAGGTGGAAGTCCTCTAAATGGCTCTGATGGCTTACAGGTCTGCTGTCCCCACATTCCTCTCAACCCATGGGACAGCAGTACAAGGCCCAAGGCAGCCAGTGTTCTAGAAACAACGTTGCCCAGTTGATGATGGAGTCTTGTTATCTCTACTAATAAACTCGTCTCCTTTTTTTTCTATATGTTTTGGCATGAAAAAGGCTGGAAAGGCCTTCTTCAGAATGTTTATAGAGAACAAGTTGATAATTTGAATAAGCTAAACCCCCCCCATAGGTGCCTGACAGCCAAAGGTTTTAGAAACCAAATGCAAAAAAAAGTAAGAGCATCATAACCAAGATTGTTTTGTTTTAGAAGCATAAATTATCAAAGCATCAAATAGTATAGCGTAGAAAAGTTAAATTCCTGATTTGAATTATGCAAGAAACTTGTGAAACTAATGCTGTAATTCTGCTTGAGGGTTTTTTATTGAGTTGCTTATTATCTTTTTCTTTAAATTGATATTTTTATTGTCCAAAATTAGATACATTGTATTAGTAAATATTACGTTG
Organism: Zapus hudsonius; assembly: GCA_004024765.1. Taxonomy (NCBI): domain Eukaryota; kingdom Metazoa; phylum Chordata; class Mammalia; order Rodentia; family Dipodidae; genus Zapus; species Zapus hudsonius. The sequence continues at coordinate 7,606 of PVHP010012642.1, forward strand.
GTATTCCTGATTCCCTCCTCCCTTTCCGAAATCCATTGGGTATCCTCCTGGGTGGGCATTCTGGATGATTCCATGGATAGCACAACAGGCAGCCAGGTTGCCCGCCCCCCACTTGTGTGTTGTTGCTGAGGGGGGCAATGTCTCTGGATATTCTCCTCCACCATGACTCTTACAATCTTTCCTCTTCCACTTAGTTCCCTGAGTCATGGTGGGTGAGATTTAAGTCTGCTTTATTGTTGAGATCTTTATGGCCTCTGTACTTCTGCTTCAGGTTGTGTTGGAAATTGTTGGTGTCTGTCACGCTGTCTTCTCGGGGGTTGACTGATTGGCTGTACTGATAGATCTCTTGCTATCTGGTCACTCTCTCAAGGGTTTCATTTGGGGCTACACGATAAGCCTGGGATGGTTTGCCTCTTGCCAGGATGTCAGCCCTTCGACTGTAGCTCCTTGTTGGAGTTGGAATGACCTTGGCTCTCTCAGTGCCTTCTGAAAAATACAAACAAACAGAATCTCCATTGGACAGTGAGGTCAAGAAATCCAATCAGTGTCAAGGATCCCTTAACTGGAATTGAGACTCAGGTCAAAATCCTATGGGAATCAAAACTTGGGCCCCAACGAGAAACTCCCATTACTAGACTACAGAGAAGCTAATCCCCATAGAATCTCACCAAATTGATGAGTTTTTTTATACAGAGTCTCACTCCAGCCCAGGCTGACCTAGAACTCACTCGGTAGCTCAGGCTAACCTCCTATTTCTGGCAATCTTCCTACCTCATCCTTGCAAGTACTGGAATTGAAGGTATAAATCACCACACCTTGCTTGCTTTTTTCCCTCCCATCCTTTATTCTGCTGTGTGTTCTTTCTGCCATGCATTGGATTTCACTTCTCTTGTCTCTGGTTAACTCTATTGATGAGTATCATTTAACATAGTTTCAGGTTATGATATACATGTTTTTGCCTGTGGCTCATATACTAGGATGCCACACCTTTTCTTCTGTGATCTCCTGCCCCTCAGCAGAAGATGTGGGAGTCAAGTCTAAGGAAAACAGACCTGGTCATTAGGGCAGCAACTGTAGCTCAAAAACCTGGGAGGATAATGTCATGTTGAAACCTTTAACTGAGATAATAAGGAACACCTTTTTTTTTTTTATACTGGCAGCTTTATTCTAAGCAGATTTCTCATTACTGTGTATGTGTTTAGCTAAATTTTCAAATTCTACCACTGAGAGGCTACATTCTTTTTTTTAATTGTTCATAATGAGTTACATTCAATGGACAATGAGTTGTTATCCCCATTCCCCAATGCCCTTCTTCCCCATCCCCAATCAGCTGGATATCCTCCTCTGTGGGCAGTCTGGATCAGTCCTTGGGGCAGGGGACCATGGATAGCCCTAGTATGATATTACTGAGAGGGGCAATTTCTCTGGGAGTTCTCCCCCACGATGGCTCTTACAATCTTTTTGCCCCTTCTTCCTCTCAGTTCCCTGAGTCATGGTGGGTGAGTATTAACACTGCTTTATTGTTGAGGTCTTAGGGACCTCAGCATTTTTATTTTAGGTTGTGTTGAAATCATTGGTGTCTGTCTGGCTTATCCTGTGTTGACTGATTGGCTGTGGCTATGGGTATCTTGTTCATCCCACCACTCTCTGTGGGGTTCCATATGGATCCTCCACAGTAGGTCTGCTGTGGCTCATCTCTTGCCAGGATGTCAGCTATTGGCCTGTGGCTCATTGGTAGGGTTGGATGAGCCACAACTCTCTCACTGCCTCTGAAATATACAAACAGAATCTCCATCGGAGAGTGAGATCAGTAGAGGTTAACTGAGATACACATTTCTGAATTACCTAGATTCTATCTTTAGTAGCCTCTCTGTAAATCGCTCCCATAGTGCATCTCTCCTTGGGGGCCCAAGAGTCCGGCTCCCAGTGCATATCACCCTGAATCCCCAGTTCCAGTTAAGGGCTCCCCCTCACTAAGTGGAATATTTGGCCGAATTGAAAAGATGTTGATTGCCTCCCCCAGGCTTTGACACCTCCATTGCACAAGTGCTCCTTTCTTGGTTCACTGTTCTCTCCCAGTTGGCATTGTGTTCAGCCTACTCATGGTGGCTGATTGTGGTTCATATCAGTGGTCTCTGTTTACTCCAGCTGTCATTGACCAGCTTCCCCTGGCAGCTCATGCAGTGCCTTCCAGCTCTGCAATAACTACCATCTGGGGGCTTGTTACCATTCCGGACCTCAAAGGGTCTCTTGATGCTGATAGATGGCATTCTGTGGTTTCTTCAGCAACAGGATCCTACCTCAGGCCTGGGGTGGGCATTTAAGAGCTTTGACAGAATCCTGTCTTATATTTGGGACGTCATGGTTCACTTTGGTCAACAGCTCAGTGAGGGAAGGAACCAATGACTAGGACCAGGAGTTTCCAGGCTGATCAATTTTTCACAGGCTTAGACTCTCTCCCCTTCTATTCATGGTCCCTCTTGCCAGACGATGCCCACTACTTTTTCAATAGGTTACAGTAAGGAAGTGAGGATATTATGATTTTGAACCCATTTTGGTTTAACTTCATGCTTAAGTCATCCCCCTTCCTCCCCCCCGCCCGCCATCACTTACCCCTCTTTTTTAAAGTCTCATTTCTCTCTTGACCGGTCTGCACAGAGTTTACGGTTTGCCTGGTTAGGAACCGCATATGAGGGAGAATATACGGTGTTTGGCTCTCTGTTCTTTGAGAGATCGCTTAGTAGGATCTGCTCCAATTCAGACCATTTTTCCCTAAATTTTGATATGTCATTTTTCCTTTTAGCTGAACAGAATTCCATGGTGTAAATATACCAGAGTTTTATTATCCATTCCTCCATGGAAGGGCATTTTGGTTGATTCCAATTCTTGGCTATTATGAATTGAGCTGCTATAAACATAGTTGCACAAATGTCTCTCTCCTGAGATATGACATCTTGTGGGTAGTAGAGCCTAGTAGAGGGATAGCTGGGTCCATTGGTAGCTCTATGTCCATTCTGCTCAGGAGTCTCCACATTGTTTTCCAAAGTGGTTGGACTAGCTTACAATCCCACCAGCAGTGAATGAGGTTCCTTTTTCCCCACATCCTTGCCATCACCTATTGTTGCTGGTTTTCTTTATGATTGCCATTCTGACTGGAGTAAGGTGGAATCTCATTGTGGTTTTGATTTGCATTTCCCTGATGCTTAAGGATGCTGAGCACTTTCTCAAGGGAGTAAAGGCCATGTGTGTTTCCTCCTCTGTGAATTCTCTGTTGAGATCAGTGCCCCATTTTGTGAGGGGGCAATTTGAGTTTTTCTTATTAATTTTTTTTAGTTCTCTTTAGGTTCTGGAAATTAGGCCTCTGTCTGAGTTGTAGCTGGCAAAAATCATCTCCCAGTTTGATGGGGTCTATTGGCTTTAAGTATGGGGGCTTTGTCTGTACAGAAGCTTTTGAGCCTGATCAGGTCCCATTGGTTAATTGAATTTTGCACTTCCTGGGCTACTGGAGATTTGCTCAGGAAGTTATTCCCTACTCCTATCTCTTGTAGGGTTCCTCCTGTTTTTTCTTCCAGGGTGTTCATGGTTAGTTACATGGTTAATATTGAGGCCTCTGATCCATTTGGAGTTGATTTTAGTACATGGTGAAAGGAGTCGATCTCTTTTCATTTTTTACATGTGTTTATCCAATTTGTCCAGCACTATTTGTTGAAGATGCTATCATTAGCCCAGTGTACTTTGTTGGCACCCGTTACTTGCATTAAAAGCTGGGTCTTCAATTCTATTCAACTGGTCTGTCTGTCTGTTTTTCTGCCGTTACCATGCTGTTTTGGTACTATGGCTTTGTAGTACGTTTTAAAAGTCAGGCATGGTGATGGAGAGGCTACATTCTTAAGACAATAAATTCCAAGGTTCTGCACAATCTTTTTCTCATCGTAGATCCACAAGTCCTTATACAGACTCAATACACATTTCTATGGTTTTGCTGAGGTGCAGGCATGGCATGCATCCCATTTTAAAGAGGTCAAGGACTCTCAGGATATGCCTGTCTATGCAATTATGTACACATAAACTTTGAATTTCATAATAAATTCAACATGCCATAATTTTAGATGCTGTTAGAACCTGATTCGTATGTATTCAGCTCTAGATTAATGTAATTTGTGGATTTAAATTTCCTGTCTATAGTTGGGTGAGATTAGAAGCAAATAGCTGAATTTCTCTGAATTAATATTTGCACAACAACATCTCATTGGTGCTTGTTCAGGGGATTTGCATCTACTAGGTGTTTAAATGTAGAGGCTACTCATATAAAAAGAACAGGACCAGTGTTTGATGCATTGTAAGCAATGAATCACTGTGCTCTGAGCCCTAATCAATGCACTAATTAGATTCATTGATCTGGTTGTTGATGCACGTATGGATTCATTTCCCTGTACAGTTCTGTGCTGTGTCTCTCTAGTGACTGTGACAAATTCCTTGCTCAATCCAGATGGACGTAATCTGCCTTTTTTTGAATACTTGACCAAGACGGAATGATGTCAGCTTGACCTGACTCATTCTGACTCATTTTTCTTTTTTTGGTTTCATTTTATTTTTTTTTATGCTGACATTTAATATTTGTACACATTTGTGGGGTGCAGAACTTAATGAAATCCATGAATATTATGTGTAATGATTAAGTTAGAGTAATTAGTATTTCCAATCTTCTCAAATATTAGAAACCTCCAATGTCTTTTCTGATAGTTAGTTTGCAATTTATAATTAATTGTCATTGATCTGTAGCTGCCTGACCATGTCATAGAAAAATAGAATTGCCACTGCCAACTCTACTTTGGTGCCTGACTTCCAACGCCTCTCTGTCCCATTCGCCTTTCCCCTGAGAGGCGCCTCCTGGCCTTTGTTCAACTCCTACTATATGTAGGCGATCAAGTTTTATCTTTAAGGAATAGGTGAGAACATATGTTTATTTGTGTCTGTCTTATTTCAGATATCATGAACTTCAGTCCTAAACATTGCTGCAGAATGATAGGAATTCCTCTGTTTTTTTTTTTAGGAATGGATAATATTGCAAGTACACAGATACCATATTGCATAACCTCTATTATCCATCAGCCAGCACTGTGCATTTGTGAGTAAGTGCAATAGGTTTGGTTTGCAAGATCTGCCAGAGACCTCACTTTCTGGGAGTCCCAGCATGGCTGTGGGATGGTTTTGTGAGGAACCCTCATTTGGTCTTGCTTTATGCGTCTAGTAATCCATATTTCTTTCAACAGTGCATAGTATCAAAATTTGTCTTCTTCAGAATTGAGGGATTCTGGCCAGCATTATTTTTGCTTTTATCTTTCTGTTATCAGCCACTCTAACTGCGATGAGATGAGATTTAATTAAGTTTGACTTATGTCCCCTGATGGTTCTTCATGTAGAACATTTGAGTTCATACTTATTGGACATTTCTATGTCTTCTTTTGAGAAATTTCTGTTTAGATCATTTGCTCACTTTTAATTAGATTATTTGGCTATTTTACTGCTGGGTTGTTTGAGATCCTTATATGTTCTAAATATTAACCCCTTGTCACATGAGTAGTTTGAGAATCACTTCTCCCATTCTATAGATGGTCTCTTGTCTTTGCTCTCTCTGAGTGTGTTTCTTCTAGATTTAGCTAGAGCCATTTTATACTGTTGGATCCCTAATCCATTTTGAGATTTCTTTTATTTTATTTATTTTATCTTTTTATTTTTTTGGTTTTTCGAGGTAGGATCTTGCTCTAGCCCAAGCTGACCTGGAATTCACTATGTAGTCTCAGGGTGGCCTCGAACTCACAGTGATCCTCCTACCTCTGCCTCCCGAGTGCTGGGATTAAAGGCGTGCGCCACCACGCCCAGCTTAAATTTCTATTTATTTATTTTCAAGCAGAGAAAGAGAGAGAGAGAGAGAGAGAGAGAGAGAGAGAGAGAGAGAGAGAGAGAGAGAGAATGCACGAATGCACCAGGGCTACCACCTTGTGGGTCTGGATTATGTGGGTCCTGGGGAATTGAACCAGGGGGCTTAGGCACTGGAAGCAAGTGCCTTAACTACTGAGCCATCTCTCCAGCCAGAGATGATATTATAATGATGTGAGAAGAACACATACCTCAGTTTATCTGTGTATGTATGTCCAGTTTTCTATCTCCCCTGTTGCCAGGACTACATGGGTCTGATATTCCACAGCCATGAATGAGGAGTCCTTCCCCAACCCTACTCCAACATCCTCTCCATCCTCTGCTTGGATCTGAAGTCCTCATTGTGTGTGTGTGTGTTTTTTTTTGTTCTCTATGTTGATATCCAAAGTGTCCACATTTTCCAGGATCCCTGAGTCTTCTTTGTTGAATCCCAGGGCTCCACCTCAGCCAGTAACCTCAAAGTGCAGCTCTCTTGTTTTTCCTTTGACAGGAGAACAGAAGCAAAGAAGCTGTTCTTCAGCCATCTTAGAACCTGACTCATGTGTCTTAAAGTCACCTTAGCTCCTGCTGATTTTATTTGCATTTCCAAACTTTCAAAATGTCTTTCATGGGCTGGGGAGATGGCTCAGCGGTTAAGGCACTTACCTCCAGTGCCTAAGGTCCCAGGTTCAATTCCCCAGGACCCACATATGCCAGACCCACAGGCAGTGGCCCTGGTTCTCTCTCTCTCTCTCTCTCTCTCTCTCTCTCTCTCTCTCTCTCTCTCTCTCTCTCTCACTCTGTGTGTGTGTTTCTCTGCTTGAAAATAAATAAATAAAATATTTTAAAAAATGTCTTTCATAATATATTATTGAATTATACTTAATATTTAACTGAACCTCAGGAGTCTAGGTTTGTGTATTACTTAAATTCAATTCCTTTTTTAAAGAGAACCTTGTTGTGGTTTGAATGTAAAATACTCCCAATAGGATGCTGTGTTTTGACACTTTGTGTCCAGCTGGTGGTGCTGCTTGGAAAAATCTTAGCCCCTTTAGGAGCAATAGCCATGGTGTTGGATGTGTGTCCCCAGGGCTGTGCCTTGAGGTTTTATAGACCAGCTCAACTTCTTGTTCTTTCTCTCCTCCCTGACCACATTGTGACAAACAAGCCTCCCTCCCTGGTCACCATTCCTGCCCCACTGTGAATTCAAATTAAACTGTTCCCTTTTTTGAAGTTGCTTTACGTCAGGTCACAGCAATGCAAAAGTAACTGACACAGAAAATTGGAACTTGGTGTGGGATTCTTGCCCTTAGGGGATGTTATTGTCCCAGTGCAGGACAGTTAATTCTCTTTAATGGTCCTTTTTGAACGTTTATGTTTGCTTCTTTCCTCAGTTTTCATCTTTTTGCTTTGCTTGTTGCTCTTTTGTTGTTTATCTGAAAAAGAGCCATCAACAAGCTCCAGGTCACAGGCTTCGTGCAGCTCTGCCTTAGAATTTCCTAAACCAATCACTAGTATATTATTTTTAAATTCATTTGTATTCAGATCCCCAGGATGACTCCAGATGATTTTCCAGAATATTATATAAACTTTTTCTAGTTCAGTTTCTTTTTTTTTTAAATTTATTGTCCATAATGAGTTACAACATTCAGTGGGCAAACAATGAGTTGTTCTCCCCAATTCCCCGCTGTCCTCCCCTCCCCAATCCGCTGGATAACCTCCTCCATGGGTCGTCTGGATCAGTCCTTGTGACAGGGGACCATGGATAGCCTAGGATTCAGCCAGGTTCTCCTGACTTACGTAGTTTTCTTAGACAATTCAGAGAATAAATTCTTATATTAATCCAATAAGTCATCTGAATATTTTTTTAAATATATATTTATTGTCCATAATGAGTTACATTATTTAGTGGGCAAAAAATGAGTTGTTATCCCCGATTCCCCAACGTCCCCCTCCCCATCCCCAATCAGCTGGATAACCTCCTCCATGGGTCGTCTGGATCAGTCCTTGTGACAGGGGACCATGGATAGCCAAGTACTCAGCCTGGTTCTCCTGGTCCAAGTGTGTTGTTACTGAGGGGTGCCATGCCTCTGGATAATCTCCCCCACCACGGCTCTCATAATCTTTCCGCCCCCTCTTCCACATAGTTTCCTGAGTCGTGGTGGGTGAGTATTAAGGTTCTAGTTCAATTTCTGATAGAGTCCTATTCTACTCAAACCTCAGGAGGTGGGCATCCACTGTCCATGTGTCTCCTGACATCTTGACCTTCCAAGCACGTACAAGAATAACCTGTTAACCTCTGCTTACAGCATCCCAGAACTTCTGTAGCCCAAAGTTCCAAACTCTCCCATCGTCTTTCTGACATCAGTTCCACTCATGAGCAACATGGTCAGGTTTCTTGCAGCAAGCACCTCATTTTATGTATTAGTTATTTTCTAAAATACTTGACCAGATATAAGTCAGCAAGTTAGGGAAAGAAAAAGTAGTGGTTTTTTTTTCCCTGGAGATATAGCCTATTAAGGCAGAGAAGGAGCTGCATTCAGCTCCATGTTGTTGAGACAAACATTCATATGAGACACATTTTATGGGAGGAAGGGATTTATAGATCTGAGCAGAGAGAGAAATCATCACCAGTCAGCAAACACAAAAAGCAACAAGCAAGAATGGGCATCAAACAGCAGTGAGTTAACCAGAGCTCAGACTGTTCTGCATTCATTTGGGCAGAAAATCAGATCTGCCCCTAAACATACCTTAGGGCTGGACCCCAGGATCTTCCACCATTGACCGCAGCTGGAGACCAAAATTTCAGGCTTTAATAAAACAACAGAGATTATGAGGTAGATACATTCAAACTACCATAGAAGAAATGGCCAACCAGCTCATCACATACCTGTCAGGAAACAGAGCAAATCGAAAATAGAACACGATTTAAAAAAGCAAGTTTTCAGTAATCTGCAATGTAACCTTACTTAACTCATCTGGTCATATTCGCATAACTCACATAATCTGACTAGAGATTTAAAAAATCCTCTTTACTGACAATATTCCTTACAAAATTTTTGCCAACAGTCATTCCTTTTAAAGTATCCACATTATACATATATACACATAAGTAAATTAAAATATTAACTTAAAAATCATAAGTTAATTCTTAATAAAAGAAGGTCATCTGGAGGTATCACTATTCCCAATCTAAAGGTATATTACAAAGCCATTGTAAAACAAAAACAAAAACAAAAACAAACAAACAAAAAACAGCATGGTACTGGCCTGAGAACAGACAGACCAATGGAACAGAATTGAAGACCCTTCCCTAAGCTCAAGCAACTATAGCTACTTAATATTTGATAAAGATGCCAACAATGTCCAATGGAGTAAAGAGAGCATCTTCAACAAATGGTGCTGGACAAACTGGATAAACACTTGTAAAAAGATGAAAATAGATCCAGTCCTCTCACCATGCACCAAAATCACCTCCAAATGGATCAAGGACCTCAACACAAGACCTGAAACTCTGAAATTCCTGGAAGAAAAAATCAGGGGAACTCTCTGTGAAATAGGAGTAGGCAAAAACTTCCTGAACAAACCTCTGGTAAACCAGATAGTACAGCAATCACTCAACCAATGGGATCTCATTAAGCTAAAAAGCTTCTGTTCAGACAAATTTACCCTACTCAAAGCCAATAGACCACCGTCAGGTTGGGAGTTAATATTTGCCAGCTGTAACACAGATAGAGGTTTAATATCTAGAATTTATAAAGAACTCAGTAAATTAAATAATAAAACAGCAAACAGCCCTCTCACAAACTGGGCCATTGAGCTCAACACAGAATTCTCAGAGGAAGAAATACAAACGGCCAATTCTCATTTAAGAAAATGTTCAACATCATTGATCATTAGGGAAATGGAAATCAAAACAACAATGAGATCCCACCTCACTCTGGTAAGAGTAGCAATCATTAAAAAATCTACCAACAACAGATGTTGGCGAGGATGTGGGGAAAAGGAACCCTACTTCACTGTTGGTGAGATTGCAAACTTGTACATTCACTATGGAAAGCAGTGTGGAGGCTTCTGAACAGGATGGATATAGAACTACCAGTTGACCTAGCTATCCCTTTACTGGGCATATATATCCTCAAGACTCCTCGTTTCAGCAGAGACATCTGCACAACCATGTTTATAGCGGCTCAATTCATCATAGCTAGGAATTGGAACCAACTTAAATGCCCATCACTAGATGATTGGATATCAAAAATGTTATACCTATACATCATGGAATTCTACTCAGCAATTAGGAAAAATGATATAATGAAATTCAAAGAGAAATGGATGGATTTGGAACAGATCATACTTAGTGAACTCGTACAAGAACAGAGAGACAAGCACCACTGCATATTCTCCTTTATCTGTGGCCCCTAATCAGGTTAAACCGGACTGTAAGTAAATATGACTAGTGATTCAGGTGAAAGGCACAGGGGACAAAAGGAAAAAGGGGCAGGTGTGGAAGCAACAGAGGGGGGAGATGAACACAAACCAAAACTAACAATAATCTGATGCCATAGAATCCTATATTCTGTACAACAAGTTCTGGAGGTAGACAGGGCTCCAAAGGGGGGGGAGGTGGAAGCCTACCTATGGTACAAAGGACGCTGACCTTTGGCTCTCCGACCCAGTAAGTTGTTTCCTCCCACAATGAGCTGTTGATCAGAGTGACCCACATGGTCCCTAAAATAAGACAAACTTTGGTCCCAGCCCTTGAATACCCACCTTAGGCCAAAGGTAAGTCCCTATTGCTGAAGATTCTATAGAATGATATCACACAGCAGTGAGAGACCCTGCTGAATCCAGAAACGAAATCAGCTCCCAGAAGGGCAGCCTGGGTAATGCTGGAAGGTGTTGCATGAGCTGCCAGGGGAACCAGACCAACGATATCCTGACTGAGCAGGAGGCATCTTCAAGTTACACCGACCGATGGCCTGAGAGTGCAGAACACACTGCTCTATGGCACAGACAAGCAAGTCAAGAAGAGCCCATCTGTGCAATAGTGGCGCCCAACCTAGGTGGGCAATCAACAGCTGGCTAATTGGCTATGAGATCCGCTCAGAGGCAGGGAACCCCTGACTGGTAAGGGGACCCAGGGCCACTCTGAATGGGGACCAAGAACCCCATCTATGCGGGAAAGTCCTCACTAACCACAGGTCCTCAGAAAGGCTACACCCTCCAAATGCTCACCAACCTCAATTGTCTCAACTGACCAATAATGATCTCACTCTCCGCTGGAGACTCTGTATTTTTCAGAAAGCACCGTGAACCGAGGACAACCGAACTCCACCAAAGGGACATGACTTGATGGGGGACACCCAAGCAGGAGACCATCCACCTCAAACTCGCCATTTTGATCCCTAACGCAACCTCTAAGGAAGTGAGATGGAGAGCAAAAGAGCTATTCCCACAGCAAGACAGATAACCTGGGGAAGGACGATAGAGAGAGGCACCAATGGTGCCCAAAATTGTCCAAAATACAAATCTACAGACTCTTAAAAACCTAACTATGCAAAATATAAACTCACCCACTATGACTCATGGAAATTTGCAGAAGAGGGGGTGGAAAGAAAGTAAGAGTCATGGGGGGAGAGAATAATTAATGCATAAAAGGGAATGTCATCATGGATTCAATGGCTTTATCTAAGAACCTATGATGCGGAGAATAATGTTGTGTTAATATATGTAACTTTAAGCCAATAAAAACATTAAAAAATGATAAGTTATTAAAAGATTAGATATACTTTTTTTTCTGAGTTAAAATCTCATTTGCTTTTTAGTCCTTACAGTGCAAATTAGTTCCCACTCTTTAGCGGTTGTAAGTATTGGTCGCTCCTAGTTCCCAACTGGTTCCAAATGTGAATCACTGAGCTCCACCTACACTTTGTACTCATACTGGGCCTGTGGCTTTCATAATTGTACTCAGTTTCATAGGTTTATCTGTACAGGTTTTTTTTTCCTCTTCTACATTCAATTTAATAGTTTGATTGCACCAGATAGCGCATAGACAAGAATATACTTTTATTAAAGTTGATCTCGTTTACCTTTTTAATCAAAGTGTGATACGGTCAGATTAGAATAAATTACCATTTTATTCATTCACAGAAGAGAATAATTATATCTACTCCATAACAATAATTTTTTTTTTTTGTGCTCCCTACAAACTATTCAAACTTCTCGGGGACTTTTCTATGTTGAATCGCAAAATTCTTCCAAATCAAGCTTGAACTCAACCACCCTGGAGTCAAATTAATTGGGGAGGGTGCTGCCAATCAATTTCTGTCTAAGTTAGGTGCCGCAGACATCTGTAACAGTGTTAAATCATAGACAGAACATTTCTCACCAAGAAAAAGATACATTTGGAAGCTAATTGAGAGAAAAACACAATTATAACCTATGACCATCATTTGATTTAAGTTTTAAGAAAGAATTATGATGACTTTCTCCTTGACATTACACCAGCAGACCCTTCCAGGTGACCTGCAGGTCAGGATAATTGGAATTACGCCTCATTATCTTCTTTGTGTATTTTCACCTCTACCTCTGTGTTTGCTCTCTGTCCACCTGCCTTTGTTCATAGGAATTTATAAAGTGCCACTTTTTGACATTTTTTGGAAATCTGGAAAAAACCACTCTCTCTCCCTCCTCTCTTCCTCTCTTTCTCTCTCGATTAGTTTCTATAGAGTTCAGCAGAATTCATCAGACACAAAATTCAGTATTAACATATAGGACATATATACAAGTTGGATTGAACTAAAAGTAAGAAAACAGACGAGATGGTATATGGGGACAATTTTCTATAAATGAATGCCTAGTTTTGCATGTGTGGGTGTGTATGTAGTATATATGTATGTATGTATGTATGT
>PVHP010012642.1:20535-42675 GCA_004024765.1 Zapus hudsonius
TATAGAGTTCAGCAGAATTCATCAGACACAAAATTCAGTAGTGACATATAGGACATATATACAAGTTGGATTGAACTAAAAGTAAGAAAACAGACGAGATGGTATATGGGGACAATTTTCTATAAATGAATGCCTAGTTTTGCATGTGTGGGTGTGTATGTAGTATATATGTATGTATGTATGTATGTGTATATATATATATATATATATATATATATATATATATATATATATATAGTCAATTTTTGTGCACATATGTATAGAGGTCTGTGTATATGTGAAGCCTAAAAGTTGTCAGTGTTTCTTATTGGACCTGGAGAGAGGGATTGTTTATAGGATCATTTACCACTGGATATGCCACTGAGAAAAATGTAAACTTTTTTTTTTTTTTTGGTTTTTCGAGGTAGGGTCTCGCTCTAGTCCAGGCTTACCTGGAATTCACTATGTAGTCTCAAGGTGGCCTTGAACTCACAGAAATCCTCCTACCTCTGCCTCACTCATGCTAGGATTAAAGGCGTGCACCACCATACCCGGCGAAAAATGTAAACTTTCTAGAAAAGCAATCTGTCGTAGTCAGTCACATGCTGTTGGGATGAATCTCCAAACCAGGCACAATTTGGGGGAGGAAAGTATTTATTGAAGTCACAGACCCAGGGGAGGTTAAGGAAAAAGGCTGGCTCCCTTTCACAGAAGCAAGCAGAGAGAGAGAGAGAGAGAGAGAACCCACCACCAGCACCTCAAGCAAGCAAGCACATTGTAACACTGTAATTCACAAACTGCAGAACTGCCAGACCTGGGGTTCCGGCTGCTGTTTTGCATATGTATCCCTAGAATTTTGCATCCAATTTAGAAAGGGTGTCATGACCCCAGGAGGCCAGGCCAAAGTGACACTTCCTCCAGCCAGAAGCCTGGAGATAATTAACAATTTAATAAACACAATTATAATAAATTCTATTGGGGGACATTTATTCAAAACTACCACACCATCATCACTAGCTACCTCTTATAGTGCTGGAAAGTGCTAGGCAGGACTGGGAAAGCAAAATCAATAGTCAAAAGAACTGAAATCCAAACAAGATGTGCCCACTGGTGCTATAGTAACATGGCTTTTGTTCTTTGAATAGATTTGAAATCTTTCTCATAGGAAGCAATTCATGCCTGGTACTGACAAGCTAATCAAAAACCTATTGCTGGGAAGTTGGGTTGTTTAGTTAAATGAATATGTTATACCAATCAAATTGGCCTCTACGTATTTCTGTTTATGCCTATAGAGTGTGTTGCTCTCATCATTGATCAGAGAATGTTCTTATGGTAGTTGGTGGTGACTTACTGGGGAGACCCAAAACTAAACAAAGTACTGAGAATAAATGAGTATCCAGTACTCAACACTAAATGAGATACCTGTATCTTCCCCTTTAAGGCTCAGCAAGCATTGTCCATACTATCCATGAGTTTGCAGAAACAATGTCTGAGCCAGAGCACGGAGAGCACTGTCTCCGGGACACGAAATGCCCAGTTGCATTTGTGACCACACAGCAGCCATCACTCAAAAGCCTGGGCGCATCAACATTCTGGCCTGGATGGTAGAGGGAGGCAAAATAAGAAATCTAAGTAGAAGAGGGAAGGGTTGGGAATGAGAGGAGGTTCCATGGAAGGGAGCAAGTGGACAAGAGAAGGTAGCAGGAAGTCATCATCAGCAAAATATATTATGTAGATGTATGAAAATTGTCAAGAATAAGAGTTTTTAAAGCCTTCATTTGCTGGGTGTGGTGGCTCACACCGGAATCTGAGCACTTGGGAGACTGAGGTAGCAGGTGTGTCCTCAGTTCAAAATCTCCCTGGGTTACATAATTAGTTACAAGCCAGATTGAGCTACAGGATGAGACTATTATTTTTTTAAATCCTTCTTTCAATTTCCATTGCTTATAAAAAGAAAAACATTTTTTCTTTCAAAATTGATAAAGCGGGATGGAGAGATGGCTCAGCGGCTAAGGCGTTTGCCTGCAAAGCAGAAGGACCTGAGTTCAACTCCCCAGTACCCACGTAAGACCAGATGCACAAGGAGACACATGTGTCTGGGTTCTTTTGTAGTGGCTGGAGGCCCTGGAGCACCCATTCTCTCTGTCTCTCTATCTGGCTCCTTTTCTCTCTGAAATAAATGAATAAACGGACACAGCAACATCCTCCTATTCATTTCTTCACATTCTGGATCTCAATAAGCTGTTATCATATAAGAGCAGCCTGGGATCTTGAGATATCCAAAATGAAGATAGTGTGTAAGTACACATTGTGATTTTTCAATAGGGGGGTTAATATTGACACGGATTCTTTATAACAAAGTGAGCGCTGCTATAATCAGGACCACAGAGCAAAACGTGTTTTGGCAAATTGTCCAGAGGCTGGTGTGGTTCTCCTGAGGGAGAAGCTGGACATGTTACTAGCTGATATTTACTATTAAACTATCAAATAATCAAATGACATCAACCTTCAGGGAGACATGCCGAGCTATTTATTCAAACTGCATTCTGAATCATTGAAGCGGTTTATAATATTAACTAGAGTGTGAGGAAATGTTGAGAAAATCACATTTCAAAAGGAATAAATAATATTTTCATTGTATGCCAATTAGCTTTAAACCCAGAGGGAGACAGACATGAAAGGAACATAAAAGAAAATAATAGCTGAAATCAGTAAGAGGGAGGGACAACACCATAAACTTGTGCCCATCTGTATGAATTTGTAATATATCTGTATTAAATTTTACTGAACATGGTCCCTTGCGAGAAATGTCTGGGTAGAGATCCAGAAAAAAAGGGAACACAGGAACGTACTGTCTTTCTCTTAAACCTATGTGAGGGACATTGTGATAAACTCTGCTAATCCCCCTGTAGGACTACTGGAATTATAAACTCTCTAGTTGCTAAGAGCGCTAGCTGATGACATCTCTCTCTTTTTTTAAATATAAATTTATTGTCCATAATGAGTTACATTATTCAGTGGGCAAACCATGAGTTGTGATCCCGAATTCCCCAATTCCCCCCTCCCCATCCCTGATCAGTTGGATATCCTCCTCCGTGGGCTGTCTGGATTAGTCCTTGTGGCAGGGGATCCTGGATTTTTTCCAGAGACTATCTATCCTAGGCTGGACAAGGAGGGAACATTCTGAACCCAATGACTGATTGCTAGGCTTACCAGCGTGGACTCCTTCATAAAACGCACGAAACGCATCACAACATGGAGGCATTTCTCAGCTTGCAAATGGCCCATGTTGTATCTCTCCAATGGGCTTCCTTCCTGTGCCTTTCTCTCTACACATGCTGACTGACCCAAGTCAACTTTAGTTGTGTATCACTTTAAATATAAATCACAACTATGGTTAACGGCAGATGTAAAACAAACACAGAAAATACAACTTTTATGCTTCCTTTTTAAAGATGGCTGTAATCCTGTCAATAGCTTTCTTTTCATTCAAATTTAATTTTGAACATCTTTATATGTTTGTGTGCATATTTGCACAAAGCCCTATAGGACAGATGTATTGTACTTTACATGAAAAATGAAATTGAAGTCAGCACTCACATAAGCTGAGCAAGTGTTAAGACAATGATACTCAACGAGGTCATAGCACTGAACTGGAAAGAAACAAATTTATAAAATCCAAAGATTCCATTATTAATGATATTATTATTGATTATGATTATGAATGATTAGTAATGATTAATGCTTTGCAAAGTACACATGGAAACACAGAGAATAATTCCTGAGCATGGAATGTTAGTCACCATATTTAGTTATCTTATAGTGTTCATGTGTCTCAACATTAAAGTAATTTGATGTCTATTTAGAAAAAAAAGCAATTGGTTTCCCCTAAGGCTTTATGACCTGTGCAGCTATGGGCTTTTGACCAGGTTTCCTCCTGTGGAGTGGACCTGTCAACCAATCAGAAGCAGTGACTTACTCCCACAACCTCATTCAGCAATTGCATTTGTGGGCAGACACATCTTACCCAGATGGCAAGTGTGGCACCAGGTTCACAGCTGGATAAGACCTTTGATAACCTTTCTACTCCAGAACCTGCAGAGCATCACAAAACATGGCCATCGGGTAGGAGTGTTTTAGCTTAGTCCACCTTACGTTTTCTACATCTTACAACCATATTGTACATTATCTTCAGCAATAGGGCCTTACCTTCTAGATCTGGTAGGCAACCAAGGGGAATGACCTATATTATTTTGGGAGCCTCTGGGGCCATTCTGACTGACAACTCATACAGAAGTATCTCACCTGACAGTAGGATTTGTGTTCCATTACTTATGGCTTCTGAGAGTACCCCTGCTGGGTATTTCTGTTCAAAATATACTTTTTGTATTTTAATTAGCTTTCAAAGTTTGAGAAATGGATATTTTGTCAATCTGCCTTCTAAATATTTACCTATAGATTATGGTTGCTTTCAGCTCCTTTCCCCCTGCCAGTGCCAAAGGTCGATACAAAACTCATAATCTGTCGAAAGTGCTAAGAATAAATGACCATCGAGTGCTCAACTTTAAACAGGATGTTGGTATCACACCCTCCAAGGCACAGGAAACCACATGGAAAGGGAGCCAAAACCAAAATCATATGTAAGAGCTGGAGGCTGGGGAAGAGAGCTCTGAAATGCTGTCTTCTGGACGAGTCATGGACATTGCTCTTGTGAAGTCACAGAAGTACAGTCCCTGTACAAGATTGGACCCATCAACATGCCATCACAGATGAGGGAGGGGATCATGAGGGCCCCTCCATCCCTGAACAGGAATCGCTTAATCTTTGCTGCAGGTGCGGAGACATTTTCTGAAGTAGTGTAACCAGTAGTGGTCAGTTGCCCATGTTCCCGTAACTACTCTCCCATCCATGCTCATGCAAGAAATTCTAATTAATCTTGTTAGGGCAGGAAACCCCCCCACACACACACAAATATGAAGATAGGAGGAAGACTACTTGGGAAGAAGAAGAGGTTTATCAGGAATACAATATAAGACAATTATCAAAAAATAAAGAAATAACATATATTTGTACAACGGATGATATTTGAAAATTTTTCAACACAATGCAACGTGGACTTCATCCTCCTGCTTAAAAGTCTTTTATTTTTCCAATAGTCTTCAAGGTTTGATTTTTTTTTAACTTTTTTTTCGTTATTGTCCATAATGAGTTACATCGTTTAGTGGGCAAATAATGAGTTGTTATCCCCAATTCTCCAATTCCCCCCTTCCCCATCCCTGATCAGTTGTATATCCTCCTCCGTGGGCTGTCTGTATTAGTCCTTGTGGCAAAGGATCCTGTATATCTTAGTACTCATCCCGGTCTTCCTGGCACAAGTGTGTTGTTACTGATGGGTGCCATGCCTCCGGACAGTCTCCCCCACCACGGCTCTCACCATCTTCCCACCCCCTCTTCCGCTCAGTTCCCTGAGTCGTGGTGGGTGAGTATTAAGGTTGCTTTAATGTTGTGAGCTTAGGGGTTTGCATTGGTCTGATGTCATGTTACACACTTGAATTCTAACGCTAAGATGGCTGAGGCGTGATGATCTCGAATTTGAGGTCAGGGCATGATAGGGAATAAAGCCCTGTCTCCAAAAAGTAAAACAAATTAATGAGTAAATCAATTTGAGAAAATAAATAAAAAATTGAAATTGAGGTAAATAAAGCCATGATCACCACCAACAACAGCAAAATCCCTCATGTGGTTTTCTGCCACTGATTCGTGAAAAATCAAACAGGTCTTAAGATTATTTCACTTCTAATGGGCTCTTCTGTGTCAATATCTTCATACTCCTACCATAGTCCACTGTTATGGTCTGAAGGTGAAATGTCTCATGTGATTGTTAACACGTGGTCCCTGGTTGGTGGTGATCTTTAGGACAGCTTTGGAAACAAACAGAAGTGGAGCCTTGAGGACTCAGTAGTTAAAGACATTTGCTGGCAAAACATGATGGCTCAGGTTGATTCCCCAGAACACATGTAAGCTAGATGCAAAACATGGTGCATGTATCTGAAGGTCATTTATAGTCACAAGAGGCCCTGGTACACTCATAGTCTCTCTCTCTCTCTCTCTCTCCTTTTAAATATAATAATAAGTAATAATAATAACAATAGAAAATTGCTTTAAAAAATAAGTGGAGGCTTGGCTGGGGGAAATGGTTCACAGTGGCCTGAAGGGGAGAGGGAACGAGCCTTGAGGTGCTATAGCCCAACCCCACTTCCTGTACATTTTCTTTTCCTAACTCCGGATGCAATGTGATCAGTACTACTTCTGTCTTCTGCAGCCCTTCCTTCCTTGACAACTGCTCTGTAATCTCAATCTATAAGTACCTTCCTTCAATTGCTTTTGTCAGGTATTTTGTTACAGTAAAGAGGAATCAACTCATACAGAAAATTGCCACTAAGTCGTGGAGAGGTTGCTTTGATAAACCCCTAGTCTTTGAAACTGGTTTTTAGGAGGAGTGTGAAATAGATGGGGATCTTGGACCAGAGAAGCTTTTGAATTCTGCAAGAGGAACTTAATGTTCCATTCCAGTGGGAGTTTGGAAGACCAGAGGGCTGGAGAAATGTGGACTGTGGAAACTTGACTCCTGTGGTTTCCGAGAGATACAAAGACTTTATCAAGAACTGGGCGAGAGCCAGTTCACATGGAATGTTGGCCAAGAATTTGGCTGCATTCTTGCCTGTGTCCTGACCACCTGAGAGAGGTTGAATTTGTAGTTAAAATTACTGGTCTAATTTGTTTGATGGAAAGCATTTACAAGCAGACTTGCTTTCCAGCTGAGGCTTGACTCCTGTTGACTGACTTCGGTATTCAGAGCTACAGCGAAAGTTATTAAGAAGCAGAGTGGAAACATGGAAAAGGTGAGGTTTGTAAAAGAAAGGAACGTGAGCAAGGTTCAAATTCAGACTAAATATCTGTAGTTGATAATGTGATCACAGAAGTAACAGTCCGCACTAGAGCAAAAGGACTGATACGCTGAAGGCCAAGACCCAAGCACTGAAGTGTCTCTCTTATAAGAATGCATATTCTTCTGAAAGGAGGGTGCTGAAGAAATTCTATGTTCATGTGGGAAAAAATGGCCTAGGGAAGTATTTTCCCATGGTCAGCACACAGAAGCTGCTACAGCTGAGGTCCAAGGAGGCCGGATTCCATCCCGAGATTGCAGCAGAACACAGTTGCATGGACACATAGTATGGTTCACAAGTATTTAAAAAATGCCATTTTGAGGAGGTCATACTGTCAATCAATAGTTTTAGAGAGTTACTGAAGGCGAGAATGCAAGGCAGGGTCAGATTGCTGTAAGGGGAACCTGAAAGGCCTTTGCCTGAAGTCATGAAGACCAAGCTTTAAGTTTCAATGGAGACCCCAGGATGTCGGAGATGCCAGAACTGTGGCGTGTCTGCCAAGAGAAGCTATAGGCTGAGACTTCAGCCAATATAAGACAGCGGTTATGTGTGCTACAGGAACAAGTGGAGGTGTGGGAATACCTAAGCCTTTGGAACCCTTATCATTTCAACATGAGACCCAGATACTGGACATGTTGCTTTTGGATATGATGTTTGCCTTGCTGAGTTTCAGTCTGTCTCACTTTTGTCCTCACTTTTGGAAAGGGAATGCTGACTCTATATCATGGTTTCTGGAGTATCAGAGGAGACTTCAGATTTGGGAGAGTACTGGGATTTTTAAATGAATATGGCGACTTTTGAAATTGGGCTGGATGCATTTTTTTTTTCATAATGAGATGGCCTTGTAAGATAGAGGTGGGAGCTAGGGTTGAAATGTTTGGTTTGAATGTGAAATGTTTCCCATATGAAGAAATCTGGTCCCCAGTTAGTGGTGCTGTTTTGAAGGTAGTAGAAATTTCAGGAGGTGGAATTTTGTTGGAGGAAGTAAGGCACCTGCCAGGTGGGTCTTGAGGTTTTTTTTTTTTTTAAGTTACTGTTTTGTATGAGAGAGAGAGAGAGAGAGAGAGAACACCAGGGCCACCACCTTGTGGGTCTGCTTATGTGGGTCCTGGGGAATTGAACATGGGGCCTTAGGCACTGGAGGCAAGTACATTAACCATGAGCCATCTCTCCAGCCCAGGTCTTGAGGTTTTTTAACATGACCCATCTTCTCTTCCTAAGTCTGGATGCAATGTAGACAGCTCTGCTTCACGCTCTTGCTACCTTACCTTCCCAAAAATAACAGACCATATCCTCAATCTGTAAGCCAAATTAAATGTCCCCTTCCTTAAATTGCTTCTGAATATAATGGTTGATCACAGAAATGAAGAAATATCCAATACACAAACCTTATACTTGTTTTTGGTTTCTAGTATTCGCCAGCCTCGTTATACTATGGATTTTGAAGATGCAAGTCTACTGACCAATATATCTGCTCTTATTTAGCTTATTTTTGTTTCTAGCTTCTCTGAGATTCAAATTGGTTCTGGAGGGTAGGGAACCCTTTTTAAAAAATGAATAAAATTAGTTATTATAAAAACTGTCTTTGTATTCAGGCTCCTGTTTAAATACATGTGTTGGTTGGCATACCCAATTTACCAATATTTAAAAAAAACTTTTATTTATTTATTTGCAAGCAGAGAGACATAGAGAGAAGATAGACAGACAGAGAGAATAGATACACCAGGGCCTCCAGTTACTGCAAACAAACTCCAGATGCATGCACCACCTTGTGCATCTGGGGGATTGAACACAGGTCAATAGGCTTTATAGGCAGGTGCCATAACCATTGGGCAATCTCTCCAGCCCCCAATTTTTTTACCCTTAAGTTTTTCTATTCATAACTTTCATATATGTACATAACACTTTTTAATCACAATCCCCTTCTATGACTTTCTCTGTTGCCCATCCCCTATCCTTTCACTGAACCCTCTTCTTTCCAACTAATCCCTTTTCTATTTTGATGTATTTTTCCTCTCTTCCATGATGAAATATAGATTGAGCCAATAGTATGCAAATCTCTTACAAGTAACAACAACTGCTGGGAAGTCATGAAGTCTGTGGCCACTTTCTGCCCAGGAAATAACATTCAGAATCACTCCTCTGCATCCTCTGGCTCTTATATTCTTTCTGTCTCCTCTTCTACAGTGTTCCCTGAGCCTTGGAGGGCATGATAAGCCTGTGTCACTGAGCACTTATTCTCAACGCTTTTTGGTGTTAGAGTTCTGTTGTGGTCAGCTTCCCAGAAAGAACCCAAGCATAAGCGGCTTGTGGAGGAATGGGTTTATTTGGCTTACGAACTTGAGGGGAGACTCCATCCTGGCAGGGAAAACGATGGCATGAGCAGAGGGGTGGACATCACCTCCAACACAGCACCGCAAACAGCGGCAGGAAAGTGTGCCAGATACTGGCAAGGGGGAGCTGGCTTATAACCCCCATAAGCCCACCCCCAACAACACAGCTCTAGTGAGGTTCTAATTCCCCAATTGCCATCAGCTGAGGATCAATCTATCAGAACACATTCCTTTGTTTGTGGGGGACACCTGGATCAAACCATGACAAGTACCCTCAATAGTCACTACTATTTGTCAAAAGAAGCAGCATAATTTATGGGCATAAACATAAATATTTAGAGAGCAATTTGATATATGCTCAGTTTTTTTTAATGAAGAAAAGCCTATTTGTGAAAGAGAAGCCACACTCAGTGATCAGCATGAAGTAAAGAACCACACCTGCCCACCAATGCCATTCAGAGCTTGACTGTGAACTTGGTCCATTTTGGACCTGTGTGGACTTAATGTAAGTCTCTTTTCTGCCTTTTGCATTTCTCTGCAAACTTAACTGATATATTTCTGTTTCTCTGCTAAGACACACATACTTGTGTGTGGGCACACACACACACACACACACACACACACACTCCTGAAACTTGCACACATACTCTTCAAATTGTTCTTCCCAAAACCATTTAATCTTAAAAAGCCTCTTTAAATTGGATTTATATTTTAGTTTCAATTTGAAAATTTTCACTTGATTTCATATATATTTAAGGGTCTGCCTAATTTCTCTCTTTATGGATACCTAGTTATTTCCTAAATATTGACAAATTAGGCATAAATTATTTTTCTGCTATATACAATGCTTCAAAGAACATGCACTTAGAGAATGAATGTTTCTTCTACTTTCTATTTGGGTTATTTCCCAATGAACACTAGATGAATGCTTATAAAAAGTGAGTAATTCCTCTTTAGGCTGAACATGAAAGCAATGATAATTATTAGTATAACAATAGAAATCTATGATGATAGCATTTCATTTTTGAAACCATTACAATTAATAAAGAAATTCTACTAAACTAAGTAACTCATTTACTGTGAAGACTCATACGTAAATGAAATCATTGCCAAACTAGGAAGAAAATTTGGTTAGGTGAGTTTGATTTCATCCAGTCTTTCAGGAAATGACAAAATGTTCAACCTTTTGAAAGAACTTAACTTTATGTTCCTGTATTCAGTGCTGACACTGCTGAGAATGAATCATTAAATGTGAGAAGAAGGTTAAAAAGAAAACTGTTTAACCAACTGTCCTTTCTCAGTGTTACATTTAGAAAAAAAATCTATATTTGACTATAAAGGATATGTTTCAATATCTAAGATATAAGATATTCATGTATCTTATTATATGCTGTCAATTATTGGGACTCATTTATGAGTGCATTTTATAGTAATTGAATTAATTTTTGATTATTATAATGAAATGTAGATGGATAGGAAGGGTAAGTGTGTTAATTAATGAAAGGACAAGTTTATTATAAACTAAAAGATGGAGCTCATTACATCTCTAAAATGAATCAAATTCAACATGAAAGTCAAAAACTACTTCATGCCTTTTATGAATTCATAAACCCTGGTTGTATGAAATAATAGGTCCATGGAAAAGAAATGAAGTTTCTATTTATTTTTATATTTTAAAAAAAGTATTAAGTTACTTGACAAAAATATATATTTTATTTATAAAACTAGAAATGATGTCTTGGGTTATTTATTATTTTACAAAAAAAAATGTAATGGCCTGAGATGAGCCAGGTACATATAAGAGTTATGAAGAAAGCAGTATTTTAAAAAGTAGGTGGCATGCTTGTCTTCATGGAGTTTCAGATCTAAACTTAAAAAAAAACACTATTTGTTTTATAGAAATTAGCTAAATTTCAATGGGGTGGGTTGCACTATATGGACTTTTACACATTTCTTTAGGACTTTGTATTATTGGCATTTAACCTAAATGGGAAGAGAAAACTTCCTCAGGAAGGGTCAGTGTTGCAGTACGATGAAGAATGATGTAACACCTTGTTTATGGAAGAAAGTTTCTAAAGAAACAGGTTTTAAAATGTGTTCGTTGGTATTTCCCTCTTTATGAAAAAAAAATACATGTGACTGAAAGCATGACAGCTTTTATTTTTTAAAATATTTTATTTATTCATTTTCAAGCATATATATATATATATATATATATATATATATATATATATATATATATATGGAGAGAGAGAGAGAGAGAGAGAGAGAGAGAGAGAGAGAGCACCAGGGCCACCCCCTTGTGGGTCTGGCTTATGTGGGTCCTGGGTAAGTGAACCCGGGGCCTTAGGCACTGGAGGCAAGTGCCTTAACCACTTAGCCATCTCTCCAGCCCATGATGGCTTTTAAAGTAGGAAAACATTTCTGCCTTAAAAGTTCCTTCTCATTATTTATTTTTATAATATTTTTTATTTATTTGCAACCAGAGAGACATAGAAGAGAGACAGACAGAAAGAATCGGTACACCAGGGCCTCCAGCTGTTGCAAACAGACTCCAGATGTATGTGCCACTTACTGTATCTGGCTTTACATGGGGGATAGAAGTTGTGTTGTTAGGCTTTGCAGGCAAGTACCTTAACTGCTGACCCATCTCTCCAGCTCCTCATTATTCTTTCATTAAGCAACTCTTGTCTCATTACAGCAAGAAAGTATATCTTCTGAGATTATAATGATATAAAAGAAAGACAAGACCACTTATCATTTAAGGCTTAACTTTCAAGGTCTCGCTCTCGTCCAGGCTAGCCTCAAACTCACCATGCCTGGCTTAGAGTTTAATCTTCCTCACTAAAAATTAAATTAGTAAATTAAGAAATAAATAACATCATATTAACAACTGGTGGAAAAGAATCCCATGTAGAATACATGATGCAGGAAGGGAGCATGTATGTGCTTGTGTTTCAGATGAACATACTTAATCCAGATTATACGTTTAGATGTATATATTAAGATATACTGAACATAGAGATAAATAACAATAAGCAGGAAATCTGAAAATTTAGATAGATTTATACCAATATCCCTATGAAAATGACAAGGAAACAAAAGTTCTTTTTATTCTGGTCTAGCGGTAGATGAAACTCCATCGTGAAAGGTCATTATACTTGGAACAGTATGACTCTGACAGGTGTTGTTGGCTGTGGTAAAGAGTTGGAGTTTTATTTATGTGAAAATGGGAAGAAGCATCTAGAATGCTCTAAGCAAGAGTCACTGTCAGAATTTCTAGCTGGAGTTTAAGTGCAGGACTGATGGGAACATCACAGACAGGGCAGAGAGGCAGGGAAAGCCTAAGGAGGTATTAAAGACAAAAAATTGCAGGGGACTTGGTCTTCTATATAAGAAAGATGCTTAATTTTCTATCCTGGCCAACTGAGTTCATCATAGTCCCATATCCAAGGCAGCACTATTTTCAGTTAAATTGCCACATCTTTCATTTTAACCATTCATCCATTCTTGAATATACTTGTTCCATAAAAGAACTGCTCTCTTAGGAAGAAATAAGGAAGAAAAATTGGGTGAAGGCCCTGGCCAGTGGAAGCTTGTATTTGAAGTAGGAGACATTTACTGGAAAAAGAAAATAAAATAAATTCTACAGATATAGGGTGGGATGAAAGAAGTAATGTAAGGCTTGTATTGGAGTATATTACGATAATGAGGTAGTTCAAGGAAGGAATCTGTAAGATGATATCTAAGCTGATATGTACAAAAGATAAGAGTCAGTCTTAAAACCAGAGAAAGCTTTGCAACTTTTAATTAGTATTTGCAGTTTTATTACCTTTCAAATGAGAATTCAATCTTTTAATTTGGTTGTCATAGCTTTAGTTGCTAGGATGAATTTCTGAACAGACTCAGTTCTATGGGATGAAGAAAGGATTTATTTGATGCTTTCAGATCCAAGCAGAGAGGAAAATCCACCCCAACACCTCCAAAAGCAAGAAACTCCAACAGCCTAACATCAGGAACCTCCAGACAGAGCTCAGACTGCTCTCTGCACAGCTTAGGCTGGAATTCCAGATCTGCTCCCAGTAGCACCTTAGGGCTGGACTATAAGATCTGCCCACAGTGACAGCTCTGGAAAAAAAATCTTCTAATAAAATTCCTGAATCTATTGGTGACATCCATTCAAACTACTACATTCTGCCCCTGGTCCCTAATAGATTCATAACCATCTCACATTGGACATTATGTTGAGTCCAGATTCAATGGTCCTCTTGTTGCAGAAATACCCAGTGACAAAAGACAGAGCCGCTTTGGCAAGAGAAGAGTGAAGTTTTATTCTAAACCCGGGCCCGGGAGATCCAAGCTCAGGAAAAGGTCTTGGGCCCCGCACCCCAGTTGACAAGGGGTTTTATAGTCAGTATGGAGTAGGTATGTGACATTACAGTTACCATCACCTAGCAGTTTACACATTTACAATAGGTTTCAGATATTCTCCCCAGGAATCCTCCGGCCTTGACTCTTCCTTATCTCCCAGAACCTCAGAGCCCTGACAGTTTCCCACTTCATGCAATAAGATTGGCCATCTGGCGGACAAACAACAGTAGGATATTAAGAGTGAATGCACGGGAGGGGGGGCAGTGAGCTCACACTCATTTTGCTACAAGACTCTGGTCTTTTCCAATTTAAGATTGCTTCAAAGTCCCAAGTCTCATCTGAGATCGAAGACTGTCTCTTAACTGTAAGTCCTATAAAATCAAAACAAGTTACATACTTTTAGCATATAATGGCCCAGAGTAATCATTTCTAACTGCTATGAGGCATAAGAAGGAGAGACTGGACCATGGAAACTCAATGACCATTAGACACACATCTATAGTTAGAGTCCAGTATCATAACTAGTGACTGACAATCTCCTGCTTTTCCAATTTCATTCCTCCAGCTTGGCTGAGTAGCTTAAGAAATATTCCATGCTTTAAAAATATTTTATTTATTTGCAAGCAGAGAGGTAGAGAGGTAGAGAGAGAGAGAGAGAGAGCGAGAGAGAGAGAGAATATGGGCATGTCAAGGCCTCCAGCCACTGCAAACGAACTCCAGATGCATGTGCCACTTTGTGCATCTGGCTTACGTGGGTCCTGGGGAATCGAACCCAGGTCCTTAGGCACTGGAGGCAAGTGTCTTGACTGCTGAGCCATCTCTCCAGCCAAGAAATATTCCATTCTGAGCCAACAGTGCTCCATAGTAGCCTTTGCACCGTCCTGGTCTATCCCAAACATCTTCAGGTCTCCATTGCAAACATTTCTCCGTTGGTTTATCTTCCAATGGCTTCACTGACCTATTAGGGACGTCGTGCTCTGTTTCATATACTGTGTCTGAGCAGAGACTCCTGGAGCCACGTGTAATTCATGACTTTCCACACATTTATTTTTCATTCTTTCTGAACCCAATACCAGATGTGTAAGACACAGCCACGTTGTTAACTCAGGGACAAAAATAAATCGTGACATGGGAGACCAGATTCTTTCCTTTCAGCTGTCTTCTTTCAAAAGAGTTTGCTTTCCTACCATTCAGATTTTCCTGGATGGTAGCAACTCAGGCCTCTTTTCCATTGTTTTAATGTAAAGTAGTTGGGCCATCTTCCTTTAGATCGCCAATGTATTTGAAAATCGCAGCTTCAGGAACCTAAAACCAGTCTCAGTGCCTGAACATTTTTAACTTGTTTTGAGTTTTTCCAACTTCAAATCTTAAAACTCTCAGTTCCATATCTTTAGCCAAGCACATCAGTCCATGACTTAAATTCCACCTTGATCAAACTCTCTGGGTAAGGACAGCAGAACTCAGCAAGCCCTTTTGCCAATAGCGTAGTGTTCAATAAAGTTCTCTGTCGTCTCTCTTTACCCTTTGAAAGTTCATAAGCCAAGACACCAAATTATAATTCTCTCTGCACTTAGCATTTTCAAACTCTAACCAATAATATTGTAATAGTCAATACAACTTGGTTTTACTGCTCTGGAAAGTGAAGAATCCATTTTGTAAAACTGACTCCATTTCATAAAACAGCCCATATATGAAAGAACAAAGAACCTCTCCTGGCTCACTCCCCCTCCCCTTCTGTGGGAGGTCCCAAGTCATAAAATAAAATGCAAATACCAGGCTCCAACTGGATAACCAATCAAAACTGTACAGATCAGGACAAAAGAACCAATGGAAATATAAAACGTCCTGTGGTCTGAGCTGTATTATAATTTTGTGGTTCTTGCCAATAAATACCTGAAGCTTTTGTTCCTCGGGGCTCTCTGGCACTCATCGGTCTGGGGAGCCCATCTGCGCAGCCGAAAAAAAAGAAAATCATCTTGCTTTTGCATCTGCTGGTGTGGTTTTTTGAGTCCTGGGTTACGCTCTCCTGAGAAAGGCCTCGGAGGTCTTTTCAGAAAGCATCTTCGGTTGCAAGTACCACCCTTCAGTTCTGTACCATCCTTCCTCCAGCACATAAGTTCCAGAAGACCAAAATCCACATAGTCAGATTCATCACAACAATATCACCACACTGTGTGTTAACAATTTCAATCATAGCCAGCTTTAGTTGCTGGGATGAACTTCCAAACAGACACAGTTTATGGGCCAAAGAAGGAATTTATTTGAGACTTTCAGAAAGAAAAATCAACCAGTAGCACCTCAAAAAATAACCACACTTCAGCAACCAAAGAGCAGGGACCTCCAGGCAGAGCTCAGACTACTCTCTGCACACCTTAAACTGGACTTCCAGATCTGTTCTCAGTAACAATTTAGGACTGTGGCGACACCTCTTCCAGGCAGGTAGCCTGAAAAAAGCTTTTAACAAAACTCCTGAATGTATTGAGGGACGTCCATCCAAGCTATCATATTAGTACTTACATTTAAAAAATATTTTACTTAATTATATGCAAACAGTGAGATACAGACAGGGAGAGGGGAGAGAGAGAGGAGAGAGAGGAGAGAGAGAAAGAGAGGAGAGAGGAGAGAGAGAGAGGAGAGAGAGAGGAGAGAGGAGAGAGGAGAGAGAGATAGAGAGAGGAGAGAGAGAGAAAGAGAGAAAGAGAGAGAGGAGAGAGAGGAGAGAGAGAGGAGAGAGGAGAGAGGAGAGAGAGGAGAGAGAGAGAAAGAGAGAGAGGAGAGAGAGGAGAGAGAGAGAGAGAGAGAGAGAGAGAGAACATGGGCCCACCAGGGCCTCTAGCTGTAATGGGGATTTGGCCCAGTGGGTGAACACCACTCGGGACTTCACCGCTCTACTCCCCCCTGAGTTTGTGTCTCGAAATGCCAAAGAATTGGACACTTGGACAGAAGCATTTTCTTATCACGCATTTATTCTAGATTAGAGTCAGTTAAGGGAAGGGGGATGGAACAGGGGAGCAGCCCAGTCACCACATGGTCTCTGGGGTTTACAAATCATCATCACAAGTGCTCAGAATCACCAAAAAGTGAAAACAAGAAACAGCACACATGTTAAAGGGAACATTCCCTCCCTCCTCCCTCTGATCCCAGTAAAGAGATCAGAGAGAGGAAGGGCACAACTCACTCCCCCCAGCACACCTCCAGCCCAGCAGTCAAGGCAGGAAAAAAATAAAATAAAATAAGAAGAATGTGTCCCAAGTTCAAGTTAGGACCTTTAAAGGTTTTTGCTGGGGGGAAGTGGCAAGGCTCCATCCTGGGAGTGTCCTTGATAAGGTGACTGTCTGAGGCCATGTCCTATCTCCCTGTGGGAAGGGTCTTCCTCCCAATCTCTCTCACAGCCACTGTAAACAAACTCGAGATGCACCAGCCACGTTTTGCATCTGGCTTATGTGGCTACCTGGGAATTGAACATGAATCATTGGGCTTTGCAGGCAAGCACCTTGACTCCTGAGCCATTTCTCCCACCCCAGTATTTAACTTTTTGATTATTTTTCAAAGAAGAATTTGTGAATCTATTAAGACTCTCATCTCATTGAGTATTCCTGAACGTAGTACTTTTTAAAATTATTTTTAATTAGAAGCTTTGTTGTATGGACAAGTCATGTGTTGGTCCAAATCCCCTCATTCGCACCCCCATTCCATAAAGACCCCTCCTTAGAAAGGTTACTCTTATCCACCAGGGGTTTATGGGTTATAAACAGTAGTCAGCCATGGGGGGCAGGCAATGTTTCTGGATACTTCTTCCAACCCTGAACAAAATTGCTAGTGTTTATTTTCTTCTCAATTCGAAGCCACTAACTTAAAAAATTTTTCCAAATATCTTTCACATGCTTCCTGATTGTAATAGCAATAAAAATAATTTACATTATATAAGGGCAGAACATTTATATCTAAGTACTTTACCATTCCTTCTCTGAAATGTACATTATCAACAGTTTTTGGATGTTACAGTTTAGATGAAAAATAGGTAAGGAAATTTAAACAATTCTTAGAATGCTATAAACATTAAAACACAACTTTTTGATATAGCTAAGGCAGTTCTAAGAAGAGAGTTTATAAACATGAAAATTTATGTTGGAAAACCAGAGAGTTCTCACCCATAATCCAATGTTGTACATTAAGATCTTAGAAAAAAAATAATAACCCAAACTCCAATGTATGTAGTAGGTGGCAAGAATAACAACTTCTAAAAAAATAAAATAAAAAAGAATAACATGTTCTGAGGAACTATATATATATATATATATATATATATATATATATATATATATATATATATATATATTCAAAAGGCCATAATTATGCTCAGTATTTTATATGTTAAAACTCAATTTAAAATGATTTACTTGAAAATAAATAATCTAAGTAAAAAACGAGTAAAAGAGTAAAATAAACATGAAATGATTGTAAAGGCTAACTTTATAAAGATTAAATAGTAAAGTGAAAAATAGAAGCATAAAGTGTAAAGTAGCAAAGTAAGTTAGTTCAATACAAGGTTTTTAATACTAATTAAATCATTTTTTAGCCTGCTGTAAAGAGTCAAAGAAATTATTGATTAAAATAATAAGAAAAAGTACTCATAGTTTTTTTTTATAATGTACAAATTCAATTCAATTCATTTTATAATCCAAATGGAATACACACTTTTGTAAGAAGTACTAATTCACAAATAGAATCAATTTTTATTAGTAGACATTGAATTTCTTTTATAATTGGAAATTGAAGAAATATAAAATGTTTTGACAAACTAAGAAAAAGTGTTAAAATGGTCCATTATAAGTGACCCATTAAAGAATATCTAATGCATAAAGGAATGTGGCATCCTGTTTTTTAATGATAAAAAACAAAAAAATAACAATCCTATGTATGAGTGTATTCAAGATTATCTTGATCATGAGAACCATGGTTTGCATGGTGGAAATTCAGAAGAAAATGAGAGAAAATAGTGATGTGTCGATTAAAAAAGGCAAGAAAGATGTGATATATTTCAGCCAAGGAATAGATAGTACGACATACTCAATTCAAATTCAACTCAGTAATTTTAAGAAATTATTTCATGAACTTACCCAGAATATTTGAAAATCCATTGCTTTTTTTTTGCTAATGCAAAACACAGCGATGAACCTTATTTTACAAACAGATGTGGAACATGAACGATATCTGATTAGAACAAGTTTTGTAGATTGGATACAATCAAAAGATGCTTATAATAAAGTTTCACCAGGTTTGCACATGAGCATCCGAGGGAACAAGTGAATGAATAAATAAGAACAAGGAAATACAAAGAACGAAGCTCCTGACCTTACCTAGAGCATCAAAGAAGACGATGAACTCAGAGCAAAAGGCCACAGAACCATTGCAGATTTGAAGGATGGCACTGAGGAGGGACATGCCATATTCAACATAAAGGAGCAAAAAGGTATTTCAAACCATTAGGATATTGTGCTATGACAGAACCATAGAAAATTAGGTAATTATGTAAGCTTCCAACCATCCACAACTCCAGATCCTGTTCCATCTGGTTTTGTTATAACAAATTACCTATATGATAAACACTAACTGTGTTCCCTTATCTTTCTCTTAAAGATGGGGGGTCCCCTAAGAGGAATTTAGAAATAGGAAAGTAGGCAGTTTGGTGCTCAGGCTTTGTTTCTGAATGGCAGTTATCTTGCTGCGGAAAGAAGGACTGTAGCCACCACTAAGTGATGAGAAGGAATTCAATGAGAATGAGGAGGGTGAGGTTGGACAATGTGATCAACACATCATCTGCAAGCATGAAAATGTTGGGAACCCTGAAGCAAACAACACTTCCACCACTGGTGTTGGGAGCATCACTCCTTCCTGGATACAACCCTTAAGAAGTCCAGAAGGGGGCTGGAGAGATGGCTCAGCGGTGAAGGCACTTGCCTCCAGTGCCTAAGGCCCTGGGTTCAATTCTCCAGGACCCACATAAGCCAGACCCACAAGGTGGCCCTGGTGCTCTCTCTCTCTCTGTCTCTCTCTCTCTCTCTGCTTGAAAATGAATAAATAAAAATAAAAATAAAGAAGTCCAGAAGGTGCCCCCTCTTTGCATCTATTTGAACCAGAAGTGAAAATAGCTGTTTTACCTTTCAACAGCTTCTCGAATTTTCCTTATTTGATACATAATTCTGTGGGATCCCTGCCTAGAGTAGTGAAAAGGTAATGAGAAAAATCACAGATAAAATATTAAATGGGTAAAAGACACTGGATTTATAATAGCTCTGTGACGAGCAAAGAGAAATAAGAATTATGGATTCAGCAAAACACCCCTAGGCAATGGGCTTGAATTCCAAGAGATCCACAGATTACAAGAGTCTTTTGTTTACTTTCTTTTTTTTATAAATATTTTATTTATTCATTTTCAAGCACACAGAGAGAGAGAGAGAAAGAGAGAGAGAGAGAGAGAGAGAGAGAGAGAGAGAGAGAGAGAGAGAGAGAGAACACCAGGGCCACCACCTTGTGGGTCTGGCTTATGTGGGTCCTGGGGAATTGAACCCTGGGCCTTAGGCACTGGAGGCAAGTGCCTTAACCGCTGAGCCATCTCTCCAGCCCTCTTCTGTTTACTTTCAGTAGGTGAAAGTGAAGGAACACTCACGTATACAAATTGATGATGCAAGTAGAGGTATAAATATAAGTATATAGGCATTTTTATTATGTAGCGAAATTAAAAACTTACAGTAGTTTTGCATGAAATTCCTAACTCAGAAATTGATGCATAGAACTGTGAAATGAAATAAAAACAGGCCATCTTTGAGATGGGAATATATTTAATGGTGTCAGTGGTATTTCTGTACAATAGAAAAAAAATGAAATTGTTATTTATCAAATAGCAGAAGTCCCTTTAGGGAAAAGGAAGCAAAGAGGAATAAAATTCGATGAATTAGAAAAAGTGATAAAAATCACTTAATCTTAAATAATGAAACAAACAGTGAAAAAGGGGTTACATATAAAGAATAAGATAGTAGATTAAATATGAATGTGTGTGTCATTAACGTTCTTACGTAAAAATTAGTCAAGGGCTCAAACAGAGATCAGTGATACTGAAATTTTAGAAACCTATATGCCGCTTTAAATTAATTTTAAATTTGACTGAGCAGAAGTTGAAATAAAATGAATCAATGAAACATAAATGACAGTATAAACCACTACAATACTAAATACAAAACGTCAAGTGCAGATGCACCAGTTAGAGAAAGTTAATTTAATATTTCTATTTTCTCCTGGATAGGTACAAAATGCATATAAGCAAAAGTTTATAGAACTGAAATCCATACTAACGTGGTAAAGTTTCACACTCTTGTTTAGCTATTAAATTAAACATGTATAAAATTTTGTATATAGAGAATTTGAGAATTTGAGAATTTGAATAGTGAATAATTGGTTTATTGGCATATAGAAAACACTGTATCCAATCTCTGCCAAAGACACATTAGTTTCAGTGCACATATGACATTTATGAAAATTGCTCATTTTCTGGACCACAAAGCATATCTTAGCATTTTCAAAGCCAGAAATCTTAGTAGAATCCAAGAATTATACTCAATGCAGCTAGTTTATAAATAGCGAAAAGTAACCACAAAAATCCCCATTTGTTTGGAAAGTAATCATTTCACATCAGGATAACACATATGCAAAGTAACAAGACACATTGGAATAAAATACTTGGATTTTATATCCACCTGAGGAGAATAAAACTAAATAAAGCTTAGAGAGCATGATAAAATAAATCTGTGTGCCTGAAGTTAGTGAAAGGGAAATTTTACATTCAGTAGAGATCAATAATGTTAGTCTTTGGAGATAAATACAATAACATCTCTTAGGAAATCTGACTAACAGGAGAAGTCCTATGAGTAAGTCATTCAGGTCTCATGGAAAGTACAAATAAAATATGATGCAATAATTATAATAAATATGATTTTTCAAATTTGGAAGAAGTGAACGCTTCCATGGCAAAGGAATAATTAAATCATAGAAAAAATGGAATATATGATTATTATTATTGAGAGATATTAGCAGTATGTCCCCTAGAATTTGAAAGGAGAAAATTGCTTATCGATACCATTTATATTCAGCACTGTTAAGGTAAGAAAACTAAACAAAAAAGAAAAAGAAACTACAGAGACTAGAAAGGAATAAATATTTTGACTTTTATTCATAGACCTCTTTATGTACATAGCAGTGTTCCAATAGGCTCTGTAGACAAATTGCTCAAAACAGAATTTTATTAAAGGTATTGCTTGGAAGATAAACGTGAAAAATCAGTGATATTTCTAAATACATGAAAGTAATTTTTATAGAAAAAGTTTAAATGATGTAATTTATAATAGTATAAAAATCAAATAGCCCAAACTCATTGAACAAGCATTCAAGACCTTTATAAAGAAAGTATTATTGAGAAAAACAAAGGTTCCAAATAAAGAATTTTTTCATGCTCA
>PVHP010012643.1:0-12201 GCA_004024765.1 Zapus hudsonius
GTTTGTGAGCTTTTACATTTCCTCTCTTTAAAATTTTTTTGTCTTTAGCTTATTTACTAAAATTTGAGCTTTAAAAAGCTCATTCATAGTTTTTCTGTGGATATAATAAGTAAGTTACCCATTTAAATATTGCCATGGCTCATCTACGGTCTGAGTGTGCCCCTCAAGGTTAATGTTGATAGTGTGATGGAGTTTAGAGGCGATGGGACATTAGTGAGATGAGGGCCTAATGGAAGGTTGTTAGGTCATTGAAGGCATGTCCTCAGAACATAGTTGTCATGGATGAGACTATAATATCTCTCACTTCTTGAATCACCATGAAAATCTCTCCCTCTTACTAGGTATGGTGGCACACACCTTTAATCGCAGCACTTGAGAGAGAGAAGTAGGAAGATCACTGTGAGTTTGAGGCCAGCCTGGAACTACATAGTGAATTCCAGGTCAGCCTAGGCCAGAGCGAGACCCTACCTCTGGAAAAAAAAATCTCCATGTAGAGAAAGCCTTTGACAAAAATTCAACACCACTTCATGATCAAAACACTTGAAAGACTTGGAATAGAGGGCCTATAACTCAACATAATTAAGGCCATATACAAAACTCTGAATCCCCAATCATACTCAATAGGGAAAGACTCAAGGAGTTCCCACTAAATTCAGGAACAAGACAGGAGTGCTCACTCTCACCACTGCTCTTCAACATAGTCCTTGAAGTTCTAGCCAGACAGGAGAAAGACATAAAAGGGATACAAATTGGAAAGAAAGAAGTGAAACTATCCCTTTTTGCAGATGACATGACCCTATACATAACAGACCTGAAGAATAGTATCAGTAAACTCCTGAAGGTGATAAATTCCTTCAGCAAGGTGGCAGGATACAAAATTCACACATAAAAATCAGTAGCTTTCCTGTATACAAATGACATGCATACAGAAAAAGCAATCAGTGAAACAGTCCCATTTTCAATAGCCCCACATAAAATCAAACACCTTGGAATAACACTAACCAAGGAGGTGAAAGACTTGTATAATGAAAACATAAAAACGCTCAAGAAGGAAACTGAGGATGACATGAAAAGATGGAAAGATCTCCCATGTTCCTGGATAGGTGGAATTAATATCGTGAAAATGGCAATACTTCCAAAATCTATATACAGATTCAATGTAATACTGATAAAAAATGCCAGCTTCATTCTTTGCAGACATAGAAAAAATAATCTCCAAATTTATTTGGAATGGCAAAAGGCCTCGGATATCCAAAGCCATCCTTAGTAAAAGGAGTACATCAGTACCAGGCGTGGTGGCACACGCCTTTAATCCCAGCACTCGGGAGGCAGAGGTAGGAGGATCGCTGTGAGTTCAAGACCACCCTGAGACTACATAGTGAATTCCAGGTCAGCCTGACTAGAGTGAGACCCTACCTCGAAAAACAAAAAAAAAAAAAAAAAAAAAAAGGAGTACATCAGGCAGTATCACCATACCCGACCTAATGATATACTACAAAGCCACCATAACAAAAATAGCATGGTACTGGCACAAAAATAGACAGACAAATGGAACAGAATTGAAGACCTGCCTAAGCTCAAGCAACTACAGTTACTTCATATTCAACATAGATGCCAACAATGTTAACTGGTATAAAGATAGCATCGTTAACAAATGGTGCTGGAAAAATTGGATAAATATTTGCAATAAAATGAAACTAGAGCTTCTCCTCTCACCATGCACAAAAATCAACTCCCAATGGATCAAAGACCACAACATAAGACTTGAAATTCTGAAAACCCTGTAAGAAAAAAATGGGGGAACTCTCTACGAGATAGGAATAGGGAAAAACTTCCTAAACAAACCCCCAGCCAGGAAGTGCAACAATCACTTAACCAATGGGATCTCATCAAGCTAAAAAGCTTCTGTACAGACAAGCATACCATACTCAAAGCCAATAGACCACCATCAAAGTAGGGGTTAATCTTTGCCAGCTACAATACAGACAGAGGCTGTTCTAGTATCTAGAACGTACAAAGAACAAAAAATTAAATAAAAAATTATCAAATAGCCCTCTCACAAAATGGGGAACAGAACTCAACAGGAAATTCACAGAGGAAGATATACAAATGGCTAACTCCCATTTGAGAAAAATGTTCAATGTCATTAATCATCAGATAAATGCAAATCAAAACAACAATGAGATTCCATCTAACTCTAGTCAGAATGGCAATCATTAAAATATCTACCAACAATAGATGCTGGCGAGGTTGTGGGGATAAAGGGACCCTCCTTCACTGCTGGTGGGAATGCAAACTTGTACAACCACTATGGAAAACAGTGTGGAGGCTCCTGAACAGGATGGATATAGAGCTACCAGCAGATCCAGCTATCTCTCTACTGGGCATCTACCCCCAAGTTTCCTTGCTGAAGTACAGAGACATTTGTTCAACCATGTTTATAGCAGATCAATTCATAATAAAAATAAAATAAAAAGCAAAGAATTGAAACCAACCCAAATGCCCATCACTGGATGAATGGATATCAAAGTTGTGGTACAAAGACACTATGGAATTCTACACAGCTTAAATAAAAAATGACATAATGAAATTTAAAGAAAAATGGATGGACTTGGAGCAGGTCATTCATAGTGACCACACACAAGAGCAGAGAGCCAAGCGCCACATATTTTCCCTCATATGTGGTTCCTAACCATGTTAAACCAGAACATTAAGAAAATCTGTCAGTGAACAGATAGACTGTAAAAGGGAATGGAATGAATTGTAGGAGGGGGATGGGAGGGTGGGGGACAATGGGAGAATGGAGGGACTCATATAGTAAACTAAACTAATAATGAATTGACACCATAAACTCTTGCTTTTATACAGTAAGCTTACGAGGAAGCTGAGGGTACCACCTAGTATGAGGGGCCATGAATAGAATGGGAGGAAGCCTAACCTCAAGAATAATTGCTCAGGTCTTCATCTCCCTGTTCCAGTTATTGGTTCCTTCCCACACTGAGCTGTTGATCAAAGAGACCCATGAGGTCCCCAAAACATGACAGACTTCTGTCAAAGCTCTTGAATACCTGTCCTAGGCCTAAGGTAAGACCCTATTGCTGAAGAAATCACAGTATCATCAAACAACACCAAGAGATCCTGCTATATCCAGAATGATAACCAGCTCCCAGATGGAAACATGTGTAGCACTGGAAGGTATTGCATGAGTTGCCAGGGGAAATTGGCCAATGATATTTGGAGAAAGCAGAGACCACTGACATACAATTCAGAGAGTTGTCACAAGAATGCTGACCACACAGCTATATAGAAGCAACCAGCAAGTCAAGAAATGCTCATCTGTGCAATTGTGGTACTAAACCAAGGAGTATAATCAACAGCTTACTAATGGCTAAGCGATCTGGTTAGTGACAAAGAACCCTCAACTGGAACTGGGATCCATGGCATAATCCTATGGGAACCAAGAATTTGGGCTTCTAAGAGAAATTCCCACTACCAGAGAACTACAGGGAGGCTACACCCATTAGGAGCTAGCCAAAATAGCAAAGTTGTCTCATTTAACCTATATTGATCTCACTCTCCAATGGAGATTCTGTTTGTATTTTTTCAGAAGGCAGTGAGAGAGCGGGGGACAACTCAATTCCACCAACAAGACATTGGATGATGGCTGACATCCTGGCAGCAGACAAACCACACCTAGCCTTCACACTGGACCCAAATGAAATCTACGAGAAAGTGAGGAGACAAACAGGAGACCAATCACCACAGCAAGACTGATAACCCATGAAAGGTCAATGGAGACACACTCCAACGATTTTCAACACAACCCAAAGCAAAAGTACAGAGGCCCCTAAGACCTCAACAATAAAGCAGCCTTAATACTCACCCACCATGACTCAGGGAACTGAATGGAAGAGGGGCAGAAAGAATGTAAGAGCCATGGTGGGGGAGAATATCCAGAGACAGTGCCCCCCTCAGCAATAATACACAAGGGGGAAGGAAAAAAAAAAAAGAAAGAAAAACTGACTACCTCTGGTGCAGTTCATAACCCTCTTACCTATGGCCAGATCCAGTATGCACACTGAGGAGGGACCCCAGTGGGTAGGGGACAGAGAGGAGGGAAATGGGGACACATTCACAAGATCTGCTCATACAATGTATATACTTATTCATGATAAAGATATTAAATTTTAAAAAAAGATCTCAACAATAAAGCAGACCTAAAACTCACTCACCATGACTCAGGGATCTGAGCAGAAGAGGAGGTGGAAAGATTGTAAGAGTCATGGTCGGGGAGAATACCCTGAGCCATCGCCCCCTCAGCAACAACACACAAATTAAAAAAAAAAAAACATCTGGCCACCTCTCATATAATCCATATCCCCTGAACTGGTCCAGTGAACCTTCTGAGAAGGGCCCACAGCGGTTGGTGACAGGGAGGAGGGAAATGGGGGTACCATCATAAGACTTGCTCATACAATGTATCTAATTATTGACAGTAAATATAGAAAACAAAAAAACAAAACAAAACAAAAGCAAAATCTCTCCCTCTTTCTGACTCTATCATCACTGTGATGCCATTCAGGAGGCCTTCATCAGAGCCAATCACTATCCTCTGACCTTCCAGAACAGGGAGCAAAATCTACACTACACCATACAAAATACACAGCATCAGGTATTTCAGAAAATTGACTAGTACAAATGCACTACCTTTTCTTTTTTCCAGAATCCACCTTATATTTCCACTCTCTCATTTTCCTTTTCTTTAAGAAAAAAATCCCTTTTTGAATATACATACCAGAATCTATATATAATGAAAGCATACACCTTGAGTTCAGAGATAAGTACATACTTTAAAAAAATCACTACAGTAGTAAACCTATTCATCACCTCCAAGTTTATTCTGACATTTATTTTTCATTGTAAAAATAATTAATGCAAATTGTACCTTTCGAGCAAACATATGATACAGTGTTGTTAACTGTGGGCACCATGTTTTACGGTAGAGAAACTCTCTTATTTTCCATAAATCAAACTTTGTTCTCTTCAATGAATACCTTCCCCGAACCTTTGATAAATGCCTTTTCTCCAGCCTCTGGCAGCCAGTACTCCATGCTACTTCTATGAGCGTGACTATGGCATATTCATCATGTGAATGGTATTGCGTACCATGTTTTCCTTGGATTATTTAACTTGGCATTATGTTCTCCAGGCTCAGCCGTGTTCTAACAATTATGCAAGATGTCACTATTAATATTACTATCATTACAATTATTTTGAGGTGTAGTTTTGCTATTTTGCTCAAGCCTGAACTCCCCATCCTCCCTCCTCAGCCTCTCAAGTCACTGGGATGATAGGCACGTACCACCATGCTCAGAGAGGATTTCATTACTTTTTAAAGACTGATTACCATATTCAGGCTGATATTAAGACTGATTCACGTGTTCATGCCACATCTTCTTTACCCATTCCTACATCAGTGGGCATTTCACTTGCTTCCACGTTGTGGCTACCATGAATAATGCTATGAGAAAGCAGATATATTTGAGATTTTTAAAAAAAATATTTTATTTATTCATTTTTCAAGCAGAGAGAAAGGGAGAGAGAGAGAGAGAGAGAGAGAGAGAATTCACCAGGGCCACCACCTTGTGGGTCTGGCTTATGTGGGTCCTGGGGAATTGAACCAGGGGCCTTAGGCATTGGAGGCAAGTGCCTTAACTGCTGTGCCATCTCTCCAGCCCATATTTGAGATTTTGATGTCAGTTCCATTAGACATATACCATCATTACTGAATCATGTGTAATTCTACTTTCAAATTTTTTTCTTTTTTTCTTTTTTGAGGTAAAGCCTTGTACTAGCCCAAACTGACCTGGAATTCATTATGTTGTCTCAGGGTGGCCTTGAACTCCTGGCAATCCTCCTACCTTTGATTCCCGGGTGCTGGGATTAAAGGCGTGCACTAGTATGCCTGGCTTACTTTTAGATTTTGAGGAATCTCCATATTGTTTGCATAGTGACTATGTCAATTGATGTTCCCGCCAACAGAGCACTTGGGTTTCCTTTTTTTTTCCATTTCATTCCCAACATTTCTTATTTTTTGGCAGAGAGACAGTGAGGGGAAAACCATGTTAATCAGTGTGAGGTGGCGTCTCATTATAGTCTATCCTCCACTTACTGCTGAGTTGAGCACTTTGTCACATCTGTTGGCCATGCATGTGTCTTTGGGAAATGCCTGCTCATTTCTTTGCTCCTTTTACTTCACTTATTGGGCTTTTTTTCTATTTAATTACAGAAGTTTTTATGTATCTTAGTCATATAGATTGACTAATTTTATCTCATTATATATTTATTATCTTATCTCATTTGTCTCCACTCTCAATTTAAAAGTATTTATTTATTTACAGAGAGAGAGAGAGAGAGAGAGAGAGAGAGAGAGAGAGAGAGAGAGAGAGAGAGAGAGAATGAGTGTGCCAGGGCCTCCTGCTGCTGTAGCCGAATTCCAGATGCGTGCGTCACATTGTGCAGCTGGCTTTACATGGGTACCGGGGAATCAAACCCAGGCCTTCGGGCTTGGCAAGCAAGCACAAGCACCTTTAACAACCCAGCCATCTCCCCAGCCATTTCCACTGTCTAGATTGTTCCCTCTGCTGTGAAGAAGCCCTGTGAGTGTGACGTAAAGCCAAACTCAGTTGTTTTTCCTGTGCTCACTATGCCTGCTTTGTCATTTCCAAGAAAATAGCTGTCAAAGTCAATATGCAAATGTTTTTCCTTTATCTTTTTGTCTAGGAATATTATGTTTTCAGGCCTGACATTTAAGTCTTTGAATTGGCTTTTGTGTATGGCTGAGGCATAGGTCCAATTACATTCTTTTGTATATGAATACCCTGTTTTCCTAACACTGCAGAGAAACTACCCTTTTCCCAGAGTTGTGCAGACAACTACCAGTTGAATGACCATAGATGTACTAGTCAGTTTCTCTATGGGAATTGATCTAACAGAGCAAATATATATGGCAAAGAGGATTTATTAAATTAGCTTACATGGTGTGGGGTGAGGAGTCCAGCAATAGCTGGCTGCATCCTGAAGAGGCTGAGAACCGAGTCTCTGCTGAGTCTTCAAGGCTGGATGACTCAGCAGTTCCAATCTGCTGCTGAAGGTTTGGAGGATTCCTGGAGAACCCCTGGGATTCCCTCCATGTTGGAAGGCTGGAGAAGCTGGGTTCTGACGTCAACAGAGGATGGAGGAACAGGGAAGATGTGCCCACCAGCAAGGAGAGAAGGCAGTCAGGCCAAAGTGGCATGCACTTCCCTCAGACCTCTCTCTTTTTATCTGCTGGCGGAATAGCTATTCACTCTGGGGGAAGCCCTTCCTCCCTTCTCCATCAGCTAAGCCTTCTTGTGAATGACCTTACAGAAGCTTCTCTTAGTTAATTCTTGGCCCAGACAAATTGATAAGTGAGACTAACCATCACGATGGGTTTGTAAGTCTTTAAGAAGTAGAAAATGTCAAATATCTTTGCTTAAACCAGAAAGAAAAAATAAACCACTCTAATGGTTAATCTTCACTGGCAACATCTCTGGATTTAGAATCACTGAGACAATCCTCTGTGTCTGTCAGGGTAGTTCCATAGAAGTTTATCTGAGCAGGGAAGACCCACCGTGAATATAATTGGCACAATCCCATGGTCTGAGGTCACAGACTGAATTGAGACAAAGGAGGAAGCTAGCTGGCTGTCAGCTTTCATCTGTTTCTGCTTCCTGACTGAGGGCACAAGGTGCCTCACGTCCTGCCTCCACACTTTGCCTTAAACCATGAGCTAAAAGAAATCCTTCTTTCCTCAAGTTGCTTCTTGTCAGGTATCCAGCCACAGCAACAGAAAAAGAGATGAATGTAGAAAATCTGTTCCAAGAAGTGGGATTGTTGTTCGGATGCACCTGGCCGTGTGGTCTTGAGGCCTCTGGGACGGCTTTGCAGGAGGATCTTTGTAGCTGTGGGCTAAGCTAGTGAAGCCTTTAAGCATCGATAATGGGAGAGACCAGACTCCTTCTAGGCATGCATATGCTAAAGGCTGTGCTCATGAGGTTTCGGAGGGGTAACTGGATACTCTCAGGAAGTGATTTATGCTATATTCTGGCAAAGGCTCTGACTACATTCACAACACTGGTGCACACAGAAGCTAATGCAACTATAGTAGAGTGAGCTGGGTTATATTGGCACCAGAACTTGGCAACTTCATCCACATGGTGCTTGTTTTGCAAGCATGTGAAATACAAGGGTTATTTAGTGATGAAAGCTTTCATGAAGGTTTTAGAAAGCAACTGAGTTCAGGCAATGTGTGGCAGGGTCAGATTCCCTTCAGGAAGGTCCTGAGCCTTTGTGTGAGGGTATCAGAGTAAAGTCCAAGTTGTAGTGGACACTTCAGGGCATCTGTTGAGGAAAGCTGCAAGATCAGAGTGGATCCAGTCCAAGGAAGGGGCTATGTGTGCTGCAA
The DNA here is from genome assembly GCA_004024765.1 of Zapus hudsonius. NCBI lineage: Eukaryota > Metazoa > Chordata > Mammalia > Rodentia > Dipodidae > Zapus > Zapus hudsonius. The sequence goes on from PVHP010012643.1 coordinate 8,489, forward strand.
ACATCATAACTGGGGGGGACAGCTCATACCCCAAGAGTCCCAGATCCCAGACACAGAGCTGCAGGGGCTTGGTCTTGCATTGGTTCACTGTTTCCTTGTTGTGTCCCCATTCTTCCATTTTGACATGTTTGCTCAGTGCCATTGTCTATTACAAGTATGTAGCTTCCAATTTATTTTTTGATTTTACAGGGACTCATAGTTACAGTTACCTGAGTCTTAGGAGAGACTGCCCTCTTACGCTTTTAAACTATGTTGGAACTGTTAAGACTTTGGGGACTTTTAGAAACAGACTAAATGTATTTAGAATGATGAGCGCGAGACTCCCAAGGGAACAAGGGTGAAATGCTGGCTCTTAAAAGTGTTTGGGTGTCAAGTTGTGAAGGGGTGGATGTACGATAGTTAATCTTCATTGTAAACTAAACTGGATTTAGGAGACACCCAGGACTCCTTTGGGTGTGTGTGGCAGGTATTTTTTTCCTGAAGAGGCTTACTTGGGGAGGGAACACCCTCCTTTAATGAAGGCAGTATCACCCCATGGGCTGCTGTTTCAGATCGAATTAAAGGGGAAAAAGACGAAGTCAGATGAGCATCAGCTTGCTTATTTTTCTTCTTGCTGACTCCAGCCTTGTAAACTGAGCATCTATCTACTGGCTTTTCTGCCTCTCTGGCATGCCATATTTGGATAACCTAGCCTTTATCATATAAGCCAGTCCAATAAATTTATACATGTACACACATACACATGTTCATTCCATTGGCTCTGTTTCTATAGAAAGCCCTGCCTGAGAATAGAGGGTGTAATAATGTACTGGTATACTGATGAGATTTTCATTATGGAATCTTTAATGGATATATTCATTACTTCTCTCCTTGCTGTTACCAAGTGCCTCTTGTGATGGTTGTTAACTTGGCAGGATTTAGAAATCCTGAAAATAAAACTCAAGTAATGCCTTTGAGGATTTTGCAGATTATGTTGAGGTTGGAGAACCCACCAAAACTATAGGTGGCACCTTTTCACAGGCTGGCACCCAGGACTTTATAAAAAGGAGAAACGTAGTTAAACACAGCATTCATTGATTTTTGCTTCTGACCGTGACTGCAATATGAGCAGCTGGCCTCCTGCTCCCACCGTAATGCCTTCCTCACAATGACGGAGGGACTCCTGAACAAACCTTCCCTTCTTTAAGCTCTCCTCAGGTATGCAGTGATAGCAATGAGCGAATGTACCTGACAAGAAGCACTTTAATGAAGGAAGCATTTATTTTGGTTCCTGGTTTGAGGCCACGGTCTATCATGATGGGAGTGTGAGGCAGCTAGTCACAGGTGTCGTCTGGAAGCAGATGAATGCCTTAATGTACTGGTTCTCATGGCTGGAAAATACCTGAGAAAAAGCAGTTTAAGGGAGGAAGGGTTTATTTCAACTTTCGGTTCGAGGTCACTGTCTCTTATGGCAAAGAAGCCATGATCTCAAGATCTTGAGGGAGCTGGCCACATTCAGCCCACAGTGAGGAAGCAGAGAGCCATGAATGCAGCTTCTGAGCTCGCCTTTCCCTTTTTATTCGATCTAGGACCCCTAGAAATGTATTTTTCTTAAATATTTTTATTTATTTATTTACAAGCAGAGAGACAGAGACAGAGACACAGAGAGACAGAGAGAGAATAGGTGTACCAGGGCCTCCAGCCACTGCAAATGGACTACAGATTTCATACACCACTTTGTGCCTCTGGCTTTACATGGGTACTGGGGAATCAGACTCCAGTCATTAGGTTTTGCAGGCAAGCACCTTAACCACTAGCCATCTCTCCAGCCATCTATTTAAATTGCATTGAGAAGGGATCTCTGGTAGCCCAGGCTGTGCTTGAACCTCTGATCCTTCTGCCAAAACCTCCAAAGTGCTCAGACAACATTACAGGCATGTACCACCACACCTGGTTTAAGGTAAACAAATGTTAAGGTCACAATAATGTGGAAGCTGAAAGTCACTAAGAGTAAAGACGTGAGTCAATGCAGAGAAAGAAGGAGCCAGGTTTCTGGTGGAGGCAGGTGCTAATGAAGAGCCTTGTAGAGTTGCAGTGGTGATGGGTGGGGATGGAATGTGTTTCAAAGCCCGAGTTGATGGACAGGGAATGTGAGGCTGTTAAAGCAAGTGCTTGGGCTGTGATTCTCCAACTCTGGGTGCACTAGGACAAAACTCAGAAGGGGCATTCCTATGGGAGAGTCAAAAATTAGTCTGTTAGGATTTTGTAATGTATTATTTGTGAGACAGGATTTACATTTGTTCCCTGGGCTAGGACTTTAAAGGGATCCTTGTGCCCTCTGGGACTCCAGGTGTGTGCCGCTACACCTGACTTTGTCAGAAAGTTTGGTTTACCTTTTTGCTAGATTTTCACTGGAGCGGAACCTGCCTGCAGGAGGAAAATGATTGGGGTCCAAGAAGAGTGGGTGGAGAGGTGGAAGAGGTAGAGGCTGGACTTTAGTCCCTTGAGAGGATCCTGGACCCAAAGAACAAGAAACTGAAGACTCAGGCAACTGTTTCCCCACTGAACAGTATTAGGAATGCATCCAAGTGCTTCCTGTGGCCTTACACAGGCTGATCTAATAGCGCTCATGGGCAACAGAGCTATGGAGTGGTCTAGGTTGGTTTAAGGTCAACTGGCCATTCCCAAGCAGTATAAACAGAGAGAACCCAACTGAATGAGTACTGTGGTTTTCTAAAGTACTACTTGTTTTCTTGGTTCTCTGACGCCTCTATATATCCTTAGATTTTTTCTCTGATATCAATGAAAAACAACATCCTAAAAATGAAAAGCTTTAGAGGAATACATTTAGCAATAGACTAAGAAGGGAGTAACAGTGACTCCAGTGTCAGGGACATCATGGATATATCTTTGTCTGCCACGTGATTGGCAGCTGAAGTCACAGCCAGCTCTGCAGTCAAACCAGATCAACTGTCAGTCGGCAGTTAGGGAATAAAGGTAGGAAGTTAAGAACTAGTTTTTGACATTTCAGTTTCCTCCTTTTAAAGAAAGAGAGGTGTGCTCTGTTTGCTTGGTCCTTAGCCTTGCAGTTGTACTTGCTTCTAAGGACATTTAGGAAGTTGCCCAATGGAAGAACCACAGGCATGCACTCCTCCTGTCTAGCAGAAGCCCCGGCGGAGGATTGCAAAACCTCACCAGGCTTGCAAAACACCGTCAGGAATAGAACTATGGGCAAATTTTAACTTGTATAATTGCATCAACACATTGAAACTATTTTTTAAATGAAACGTGTAGTGGTTTCGGAATGCATTTTTTTTCTCTATCACAGAAAATAAGCCTCAGTACAATATGCTCTCCCACTGACTGGCAGGAAATTAAACAGAAACACAGGAAGTGGTGCCAGAGACTTCTCTCCCTATCATACACAGAAAATGTTACAAAGGAAAATCCACTTTAATGCTGTCAAGTTTCCCTAATGCAATATTCTTTCCCTCCCCCTCGTATGAATACTTTAAGACCATCCTCATAGGCGCAAGGCCAGACAGTAGTGTTTTGCAGTGGGGAAGATAGAATTGGATTTAACAGGCATGGGCAAGCACAATGGGGGAAGGGAGGAGATCAGCAAATAGGAAGCTTATTAAGAGGAACTAAGAGGGGTTCTGGAACATTCTAACTAAGCTGATATAATAGAATTATTGATGAAGACCGGACAGGACAGGGTGCTCAGCTGTCAG